>JANIHZ010140722.1:0-11021 GCA_027478365.1 Erythroxylum rufum
AGATGTACGACATTTTGATTAAAGAAAATTGTGAATATGCCATGTTATGCATTGAGCATGCTTGACATTTTGATACAATTGTATGCCATCGAATGAAATCATGGCATTGTGAGTATGAATTGATTATGTGCTTTGTGTGGGCAAGAGAGAACCCGTTGTGATAGTCACGTGCACGTTGACCCCCTAGCCTTCTCTCGGCTGGCCGTTTGTGGCCTACAAGATCTAAAAGTGGACTCGTTTTGTTTACGATAAACTTCGATTTATTCGTTGTGTTTACAAAACTCTCGAGCCGTTACGTGTGCATTTGCATTATGAAGTGTTATGATTGATGCATCCATGTTTTGGAAATTATGATCTTGACTATTGCGAAAAGAGAATTTTTGAAATGTGCTTTATGGATTTCAAAAAAAGTTTCTGCAAGAAAAGAATGAAAAAAATGACTTAAAAGGTTTTGCTTGTTTATTTTGTTATAAACTGTTACCCATTGAGCGTAAGCTCACCCCCCCTTCATTCCCATCCACAGGTGATGAGAAGAAGATCGGGTGAAAGAAGTGAAGGTTTTTGTTTGTATGTGTTCATTTGTTTTGTTTCAAGTTAGAGTGTTCTTGAGAATTCAGGAGATTTTATATCCTTTATGTATTCGGATTTTATTATTGAGCTGTGTATGGCTTGGAATGCCATTAAGATTTTTAGTAAGCATTAATTTATGATATGTATGAATAATAGTTTTTGTGTATTAAAATGAGGTATGTATTTGTGTATGAAACTGGGATGTAAATTTGTGTAGGATTATGGAATCTGAAATGGTATATGGGAATGAATTCTGATGATGGATATTGAATTGAGATTATTGAAATGTTAGGTATAGAATTGTGTTGATTGTGGTTGGTTTCCGGACAGGAGGTCCGTTGAATGGGTTGTTATGGTTTGATATGACTATAAAAGTGTGTTTTGATTTCTAGAATTTTTGGGTCTCTTAGATTGCAGCAGTTATGCTGCCCGATTTTCGATAAAATCGGTTTATGGAAAGAGATAGTCTGTTGGAATGGTTCAATTTCCAAAAGGGAAATTGTATTGTTTCGATTCGTATAAGATTGATTAGAATGAATATGAAAGGATTGAAAAAGAAAGAGAATGAAAAGAAATATACAAGATTTCAGATTGGATAAGTCTAAAGTTTCCAACGCGATAGTTTTCTATGTTCACGTTTCGGATGTCGGACCCTATGAAAATCTGTTCTGTGTAATTCGTTCCGATTTGTGATGCGGAAATTCGTTTCAGTTCGTATGGAATTCGATTTGCTTCCGATTCGTTTTCGCTTCGTTTCGTTCTTTGCTCCCACTTGGGTTTGTTTTCGTTTCCGTTTTGTTCGCGAGGTTGGGATTCGGAAACTGGTCCCAACACCTTATGCGTAACTTAAAATTTGGCAAGCAAGTTGGTAATAATCCGATTACAAAAATGAGTTCCGCGATCGCTCACTACTGCCTTTGGAATTCCAAACCTACAGAAAATATTCGACTTGAGGAATTTAGAGACCGCCTGCGCGTCATCTTGTCTAGTGGGCACGGCTTCTATCCATTTCGAGACATAGTCAACACCTAAGAAGATATACACGAATCCAAACGATGGGGGAAATGGTCCCATGAAATCGATACCCCACACATCAAAGATTTCGCAAAACAGAATAGGTTGTTGTGGCATCTCATAGCGTTTCCCTAATCCACCGAAACGTTGACACTTATCGCATGTTTGACAGAAATGGAAGGAATCCTGGAAGAGAGTAGGCCAGTAGAGTCTCGAATCCAAAACTTTTCTGGATGTTCGTCTAGCACTAAAATGTCCCCCACAGACTATAGAGTGGCAAGCTGAGAGTATATCATCAAACTCTTCATTGGGAACACATCTTCCAATCACTTGGTCACTACATATCTTCCACAAATGAGGTTCGTCCCAAATGTAGTGCCGAGCTTCACTCTCTAATTTTTGAGCTTGGCTCCGAGACATAAAGGCTGGGGTCAAATTTGTCATCAAGAAGTTGACAATATGTGCATACCAAGGCTCCTTGAGAATTGCGGCGCACAAAATTGCATCTGGAAAAGAGTCACAGGTAAGGTCTGAAGAGTCTACCCCTTGCGTATCTTGTGGCAATCTGCTCAAATGGTTAGCTATTTGATTTACTGCACCAGCCCGATCTTTAATCTCTATGTCAAACTCTTGAAGAAGCAAAGTCCAACGTATTAATCTTGGTTTCGATTGCGGTTTCGTTATGAGGTACTTAACGGCTGCGTGATCGGTGAAGATGATAACATGTGAATTGAGCAGATACTGCCGAAACTTTTCTAGTATGAAGATTACTGCAAAGAGCTCTTTTCCAGTGGTGGTGTAGTTGGCTTGAGCTAGGCCTAAAGTTTTGGACGCATATGCGATAGCTCGGGCTAACTTCTCCTCACGTTGTCCTAACATGGCTCCCACAGCATAATTGGACGCATCACACGAAAGTTCAAAAGGCAAATGCCAAACAGGTGCAACCAGAATAGGAGGGGAAATGAGTTTGGCTTTAAGTGTATCAAAAGCCTTTTGGCATGAAGCATCAAACTCAAATTTCTCATCCTTTTGCAAGAGTTTGGAAAGAGGAAGGGCGATATTGCTAAAATCCTTAATGAATCGCCTATAAAATCCTGCATGACCCAGGAATGACCTAATATCACGGACGCAGGTAGGATTAGGCAGAGAAGATATGACTTCGATTTTAGCTTTGTCAACTTCGATTCCTTTCTTTGAAATCAGATGTCCAAGCACAATGCCTTCATTTACCATAAAACGACATTTTTTGAAGTTAAGGATCAAGTTCTTTTCGATGCACCTCTTAAGAACTTTAGTCAAGTTGCAGAGACAAGCATCGAATGAATCTCCTTGAATGGTGAAGTCATCCATAAATACTTCCATACACTCCTCCAAAAAGTCACAGAAGACAGCCATTACACAACGTTGGAAAGTTCCGGGAGCATTACATAAACTAAAAGGCATCATTTGATAGGAAAAGGTGCCGAAAGGACATGTAAAAGTGGTCTTATCTTGGTCATCAGGTGCAATGGGCCCTTGGAAGTACCCTTAGAAACCATCTAGAAAACAGTAATGCGATATCCCGTCTATTCTTTCAAGCATCTGGTTGATAAATGGCGAGGAAAAGTGGTCCTTGCGGGTGGCGTCATTTAATTTGCGATAGTCGATACAAACTCGCCACGAATTTTTCACTCTCGTAGGAATGAGTTCATCCCTATCATTTTTCACCACTGTTATCCCACTCTTTTTGGGAACTACATGAATTGGGCTAACCCATTCACTATCAGAAATGGGATAAATTATCCCAGCACTTAGCAGTTTGGTCACCTCCTTTTTCACTACATCAAGGATGAGTGGGTTCAGTCTACTCTAGGGTTGTCGCACTGTCTTAGATCCCTCATTTAACAGTATCCTATGAGTGCACAGAGCAGGGCTGATTCCAGGTATGTCCACTAAAGACCATCCTATTGCACGCTTATGCTCCCGCAATACTTTTAAAAGTTGTCGTTCTTCAAGCTCAGATAAAGAATTTGCGATTATGACTGGTAATTTCTCATTTGGCTCAAGGAAAGCATATTTCACAGAGGTAGGTATGGGCTTCAATTCGAGCTCGGGGGGTTGTAAAATGGAAGGAATCAGCTTAGGAAGCTCAAGAGAGAAAAGGTCACCACCTATCTCGGAACAACTTAAAAAAGTAATAGAAGACTGTTTCTGGGTGTTAAGCGAACATAAACCCAGATTATAAGACTTATCTTGCAAATCCTCATCAGAGTACGAATTTTTAAAAACAACATTAAGCATATTGACCCAAAGGAGCGAGTAGTCCTCATGGGGGTGTTTCATGGCTTCGTACATATTGAAACTCACTGTCTGGTTGCCCACCTCCGTGGTGATCTTTTCGTACATCATATTAATGTTTGTACTAGCCGTCCGAAGGAAGGGTCGTCCAAGAATCAATGAAGTGTCCTGCACCACTTCATTTGACATGTCCAGAACGTAGAAATCGGCAGGAAACACTAAACCTTTAACCTGGACTAGGATGTCCTCTATAATTCCTACTGGATGCCTGAAGGATCTATCAGCCAGCTGTAACACTACCGAAGTAGGTTTTATACTCTTAACTCCGAGGGCTTCATAGACGGACTTTGGCATCATATTGATTGCCGCTCCCAAATCCAGTAACGCTCACCCAATGGTCACTTTTCCTATGACACAAGGAATGGTGAACGATCCTGGGTCCTAACACTTAACCGAGATTTGGGGCTTGAATAGAGCTGACACGTTTGAACTCACCTGGACTCTTTCATTTGGCCTAAACTTTCTCTTATTGGTGCACAAATCCTTAAGATATTTAGCGTAGGTTGGGACTCTTTTTACCAGGTCCAGTATAGGCACATTAACTTCCACCTTCCCAAACAAGTCAATGACTTCTTGCTCGTGCTTAAGCTCATTCACTCTCTTGCTCATCAAGTACAAGTTTGGAAAGGGAAGGTCCTTCAAATTTACTTCCCTACTGGCTACATCATTTCTGCTTAACTTATCTTTCTCATCTCTTACTTCGGGACTGCTTGTAAGTTGTCCTTGCTCTTCAGTTGTTGATTTCTTCCTTTCTTTCAACAATTTTTCTTCTCGATCACTCTCGGATCTCACAGCTTTTTCTCCAAGTTGAGGTGCATCTTCAACCTCAACTTACTCTATACATTCTTCTTCATCAGGAATGCTGAATTGCACTTTCTTTCCGCTTCTCAACTCTATTGCATTTAATCTCTTCGGATTGATAACGGTGTTGGAAGGAATTGATCCACTGCTCCTAGCTTGGTTTTCACTCAAATTGTTGGACAACTGAGTGACGTATGAGTTCAGATTTTCTACTTTGGTTTCCCATTGTTCCATTTGTTTCTCCACAGCAGTAAAACGAGCAGCATTCTTCGAGGAATCTTGTTGGATCAAGTTTGCAATGGCGTTGAATTGATTAGCAGTCGAATTCCTCTCTTCCTTCATCAGCGTCATCATGCTGTGCAGAAGCTGATTAGTGTCCTCCTTGGGAGGTTGCTGCACCGTCAATGCTTGCTGATCTGGAAACTGGTTTGTAGATTGTCCAGCTCCACTTCCTTGTTGAAAATGGTTGGGTGTTCTTCCCTCATTGTTTCTCCAACTGAAGTTCGGATGAGATCTCCATCCCTCATTGTATGTGTTGGAATACGGGTCCCATTTTAGATTTTGTCTGCCCAGGTAAACTGCAGACACTTCTTCATACCTCTCGGGATAGACACTGGAAATGTGCATCACAGATCCGCAAGTTTCGCAACTAGGTGCAGTCAGATCAGTCGAAGTGGATGGGAGATGCACATTCAGATTTTTGAGCTCGGCCGTAATTGAGGATAACTGTGAAGTTATCTGATGGTCCAAGGAATCCACCTTTGATTCTAGGCTTTCTATTCTTTTAGTTTGAGCTGACATGGCACCCACTTCATGCACGCTCCTAGAATCTCGAACACTATATTGCCGATGGTTTAGGGCCATCCTCTTGATTAGGGCCCAAGCTTCTGGCGCGGTGAGGTCAATCAACGATCCTCCCAACGCAGCATCCAACATTCCTTTCTCTTGATTCTTTACCCCATCATAAAAATATTGAACCAACTGTTCGTCTGGGATTTGATGATGGGGGCACCGCGACAACAGATCCTGAAATCTGTTCCAATAATCATACAAGGACTCGTCGTAATCTTGTTTAGTCAAATAGATCTCTTTTCTCATCGACGATGTCCTTAAGGCTGGAAAATATTTTTCCAGAAAAGCTTTCCGCAAATTGGCCCAACTGTGATAGACATTTGCAACATGCCTTGGGAGGCTCATGTTCTTAAGTCAAAACTGACTTTACGTATCGATTAAAGTTTTGATGATAAACAAAGAAAAAGATAAAATGAAAAGCAGCTGAATGAACGTCTAAAAAGTAGTAACCTACAGAAAGCAGACGAAGCAAAGTCGATGAAGATTTCAGAAGGAACAGTTAGCAGATTGATGACGAAAGATGATTTCTTACGAAAAGCAGAAGATAGTGTTGAATGAAAAGATAAGCCACTTACGAAGAATCAGAAGGAAGAAAGGAGATTGAAGCAAAGCAAAAATCAGCTGAAGCAAAAATCAGCTGAAGCAAAAATCAGCCGAAGCAGAAAAATAGCTGATACAAAGTGAAAGCTTTACAAAGCAAAAGCAGACGAAAGCTTTACAAAGCAAAAGCAGACGGAAGTTTTACAAAGCAAAAGTAGACGGAAGCGTTACAAAGAAGAGCAGATGATACGAAAAGCAGATGAAGAGTATCGAAAGTATCAGACAGTAGAAGTTACGAAGCGCAACTACATAACCGTTTCTTTAAAGAATCAAGAAGCAGTTATTCAAGAAGCAGTTGCAGACTCAACTATAAATAGAGAGTCGAATTCGAAGATAAAGAAAACTGAAAGCGTGAGATACGAAAGTGCTGATACTCTGACAAAATTTCTGAGAGACATACTGTTAAAAACGCAAAAGTGTATTTGTGCGATTACTGTTAGAGCAATCTTTTGTAAACTAGCTCTAGTTATTTCGTTAGTCGAAAAGAGATACAGATAGCCTGAAGAGGCTAAGAGTGAAAGAATACTTGTTGTAAAGAGTCCTGAAGAGGCTCATCGAAAAAATACTTGTACTCGTTTGAAGTTAGTGAAATCTCAGAAGAAACTCTGAGGGCTGGACGTAGCCCACGGTTTGGGGTGAACCAGGATAAATCTCTGCGTCAACATTTCTCAAACTCTACTTTACTTTATTGTATTCAAGATTATATTTTTAAGGGGACTAATCAAAAAGATTACCACAATTCAACCCCCCCTTCTTGTGTATTGTAATTGCTTTATTAATTTGTGATTCACTTCACATGTACCACTCCCGGGCCTTTCCTTCTATAGACAAATGGAATACCTTCCACAGCACCTGGTCCAAATGTGCTCCTGTTTCATGCTCTGAAAAATCATCGTTAGCCCTTGTACGTGCATGTAGGGGTCTTCTCCCGCCAAACCGTGAAATTTGGGGAGAGAATTGATCAATAAGCCTTTAACTTTGAAATTTATGTAGAAGTTAGGGCAGGCAGCAATGAAAGGATCGTAGTTCACATCGGAGATCGTAGCTTCTTGAATTGTCCTACGCCTAATGTTTCCATTATTGTCATCTACTCTTTCCTGGTCACCATTTAATCCATGATCTCCATTCCTAGGTTGGTGACCGGGAAATTCTTGATGTTCGGCCATTTCTTCTTCTGATTGCTCTAGTGTGCTTAGTCTTTCTTGTTCTCTTCTGTCCTTCCTAAGTTTCCTAAGGTATCGCTCTATTTTGGGTTGAAATTGAACTAACCTAGGTCTACGGGGCATGCACAAGAGAGGTTCAGAAAGTATAGCTCATTAAAACGACAGCAGAAGGCACAAGTCTTCTATGCACGAAGGTTCGTCGCAACGTGTAAGCACTCGTTGCGATGAAAACAGCAAAAATTGAGACGAATGATTATTCGTCGCAACCAAGAATTGCAGAAAGATACGCAGCAAGGAAAAATTGACTCATAATTATGCACAATAAGCAGAACCAAGCAGAATTAACATTAAAGCTATTAGCAGAAACAAAATTAAACTCACACAGAACACAATCAACAAAAAACGAAGTGCGGTGGTGCGAGTAAGTGTATGCAAGTATAAGTGTATGCATGAAAGTACGAGTATGAAGAAAAAGAGTATGCCTATATGCTTTGCAAAAAGAAATTAAACCTATACTATAGACACTTATAAAATGAAAACTATGAAATATGCAATGGAAAACAACTACTTGGCTAACCTAGAGAACCAATTACTTGGATTCCCCAGCAATGGCGCCAATTTGATCGCGGCTTTATCGTTCGATTAAATCAATCGACCTTGGAAACCGGTCAAAATAAAATAATTCCAAGATTACAGCAAACTGAACCTCAGGTCGTCTCTCTCAATGGAACCATTATGCAATTGATCCTAAGACTAGCCTAAGGTTGAATTATGCAATTAAAGCAATTAAAAAGGGGGGTTTGGTTTGATTGACTAAAATTAAAGACATAAAAGTATAAAAGAATATTTTTTTGATTTTAAGAAAATTAAGCAATTGGAAATAAACAAGATTGAAATCAAATCTCTAAAATTCCCTTGAAAATGTGGCTCGGGTTATCATCGTTCAAAATAATTTTCGGGGTTTGAAATCCACTAAGTTTCGAAAACACAACCTTAAAACTATTTAAGTCCAAGAATTTAATTAATCAACTCGATCAATTAAATCTTGTTAAAACCCTTAGTGTGAAAAATTGGATAGATAAATGCAATTAGTCATCTGAATTTAAACATATCTAGCTTAACCTAACACAACTAGGCAGATCAAGCAAGCCATGCAAAAGTCCGAATGAACATACATGAGACTGCATGTATTAACCACAGAAATTCTACAAATATCATATCCAGATCTCAACTCAGCATTAAACACATGAAATAAACTATTATCCATGCTAATCTAACAATACCGATGTATTCTCCAACTCGAAGTTACACAAAAATATAGTTAAACTACAGATGCCAGTGATTTACCCCTTTTGAAGCTCTCGGAACTCCAACCCTTGCTACATCTTCAAGAGACCGAAAGCTTAGCCACTCATCCTATCAAAGAACTCCATCACTACTGGGATTCCGATGGGACTCATGGTTCAGACGATGAACATGTAGAAACAAATGCTGGCGATGAACGAAAAGGATGAAGCTGATGGAGAAGGACGTCGTCTGTTGGCTGCCGAATCTGCAAAAATGAACGAAGAAAACCTATTAGAAACGAAATCAATGAAGACAATGAACTCTGGTTTGCGGCTGCTCGCGTTTTAACCTAAAATAGCAATATTTATAGAGTTATTGCGGGGGCCGGGTTGGAACAGTGAGAAATTTGCCAAATTTAGGACGGGTATCCGACATTCGTCGCGACTAACAAGTTGATGTTCGTTGCGACGAATGAAATTGTTCATTCGTCACGACGAGATAATTGATTCATAATTAATTCGTCGCGATGAATGGGAGTGTTGGTTCGTCCCGACGACTGGAAGGCTTCTCACGACTTGTTAACTTTCTGAAAAGTTGACTCCTTAGGTCCTACAAAATAAAACACTTGCAGTATCAATTGTCCTTATAAAAGTTATGCAGAATTGATATCAAATGATGACAAAATACTGGCAATTTGCAAATTATGAAATGACGATATGAGGAACCAAATTAAGCGCAAAAATCATTAATTAGGAGCCAACAAGTGCATACACAATTAATAAAACAAGGCCAATTTATAGTATAAACTTTGCTCAATCAGTAAGCTTTCAGTGGCAGATTATGAGATTAAGTTCAATGAGTTAATGGGGTATGCGACCGCACTGATTCTGACTAAGCAAGATAAGTGTAGGCGGTTTGAGGATGGTCTGAATATGGAAATCAGAACGAGGCTTGCCATCTCTAACTTGGGCAGTTTTACAGAACTTTGAGTGGCCACAATCAGAATAGAGAAATTATTAAAAGATAGTCAGAGAGAGCATAGGCAGGAGGATAGAGGTAAGAGGTAGACTGAATCTCATGCTGAGTCTGGCAGAAGCTTCAGAAAGTGCCAGAACAGATCATCTCGATTTCAGTCTAGATCAAGACAAGCTGATTCCCAAAGAACGGGTAGATTTGTTCAATCTGGAGGAGGCAGAGGTCAGATGCCTTCCAGTCAGTCACAACAGTTTCCTGAATGTGAGCATTGTTGTAAGAGACATAGTGGTGAGTGATGGAGGATTACAGGAGCATGTCTTCGATGGATCTTATGAGCATCAGATCAGGGATTGCCCTGAGTTGATGGAATCTCAGTTTGGAGCTAGAGGAGGAGTTATGATTGAGGTCTTAGTTTAGCAGAGCAGAGTTGGTAGACCTGTACAGAGGGGCAGAGGTACAGAGGTGCAAAGCAATCAGCCGCAATCTCAAGCCAGAGTCTTTGTCATCACTAGACAGGAGGCGCAGAACTCCCCAGATGTGGTAGCAGGTGTGTTGAATGTTTTTAACTTTGAAGCATATGCACTAGTAGATCCAGGATCTACCCATTCATTCATCACCCCGCATCTGGCTTTTAAATTGCATTGTGAGCGAGAGATTCTGAAAGTGGGTTAGTAGTGAGCACTCCAGTGGGTAGCACAACAGTGATCGGTGAGGTTTGTAAGAGGTGTATAATTCGGATTTATAAGGTAGAATTAGAAGCTGATTTGATCATTTTGCAGCTGAGAGAGATAGATCTCATCTTAGGCATGGACTGGCTCACTACTCACAGGGCAGTGATGAATTGTTATTCTAAGGAGGTAGTGCTTGAATCCCCTGATCAGCCGAGAGTGGTTTTTCGAGGAGTTAGACAGCCAATGCCAGCCCGACTAATCTCATTTCTGAGTGCTTTGAGATTGATCCAAGGTGGATGTGAGGCTTATTTGGCCCACGTGGTGGATACTCGGAATGAGCGAACCATCAAGGATATTCCAGTTGTTAGGGAATTTTTGGATGTGTTTCTGGCAGAGTTACCAGGTTTACCCTTAGATAGGGAGTCGGAGTTCATTATTGACATTGTTCCAGGTACCGCTCCTATATCAATTCTTTCATATAGGATGACACCTATTGAACTGAAGGAATTGAAAGCTCAGTTACAGGAGTTGTTAGATAAGGGGTTTATCAGACCTAGTGTGTCACCTTGGGGAGCTCCAGTTCTGTTTGTGAAGAAGAAAGATGGAACTCTAAGATTGTGCATTAATTACGGACAGCTGAATCGGATAACTGTTAAGAACAAATATCCATTGCTGAGGATTGATGATCTGTTTGATCAGTTACAAGGAGCTCAGGTGTTCACAAAGTTAGATTTGAGATCGGGATACTACC
>JANIHZ010140748.1:0-11020 GCA_027478365.1 Erythroxylum rufum
TTCCATCCTAAACAGCATCCAAACTTCTAATGATCATATCTTCCAACTCCATTGTCCAAAAATTTCATACTTTATAGAGGTAGAAATTATTTTTAAGTTCTTCATAAAAGTTGTAGATCTTTCTTTTGGCTTTCCATTGATATAAAGTTTGTAAATTTTGGAGTTTTGTATCAAAAGTTATGAAAGTTTTAAGTTAAGATGTCGGTGAAGAAGAAAGAGTCAAAGGTCCACCCGAATATCACGGTCGTGCATCGACTTCGCAGGACCATCACAATGTCGCGATCGTGCATGTGCACGATTGTGACTCTGCAGGACCACCCGAATGTCGCGGTCGTGCATGTGCATAATCGCGACTTCCCTGTTTGTCCAAGGGAGGTTATTTTCTTAACATACTTTGATCTTTTTGTTATAACTTCTTCTCTAGACCTTCAAATGACCTGATTTTTGAAGCATTGGATTCATAACACATTCCTCTATCTCTCCAAAATTTTTTTGAACTTTTGGAATTGATTCAAAATAGATTGATTGAATCAAAGTAAGGGTATCGTTTGGAAGAGCATGATCTGGACATTTTACTGAACATGCTTCAGTATTTAGAGGATATCTTGATATGTAGAGCTCCAATTGAGATGATTCTCATTTTTAAATAAAATAGGCACATAGAGATACAAATCCTATGAAGAGAGTGAATTTTGATTCGATCCCTAAGATTTTCAATTTCTAGAGTGAAGTTGGGTATAGTGTACTGTTTCAGTACAATAGCAGTCTGAAAATATTTAGGCTATAACTTTCAAATTTTTGAACCAAATTGAATAATTTTGGTGTCATTAGAAACTTAATTCAGAGGGGAACAAATCTTCTGAAGAAGTCAAATTGAAATTCAGATTTGAGGTTTTCCAAATTATGCTATGAATTTATAAGAAATGAGTTTGATTATGGTGACTTACTTGTGTGGGCATGCCACCCATGTGGGATGATGGCTAATGAGGGTTCTTTGAAATAATCCTAGATTGAAGTGCACTCACGTTTTATGAGTTCAGATGTTGGGCTCCAAAAGCAAGCAGAGTCCAACAGATGATATGTTTAGCAAGAGTTGGGTTTCGAAAACAGGGTCCAACAGAGTTGGTATCAGAGCAAGCGTTGGACTCTGGAAGCAAGCGGGTCCAACAAGTTTGCAGTATCAATTGTTCTAAGAAGGTGAATTTAGTGCAATTTCTAATTATTTGTGACAATTTTACCTGCAAACTACATTAATTCAAGAGAAGCACTCAAAAGTTAAATTAAGCACAAAATCTGAAAATAATTGCCAAGAAGTATGATAAAAACCATGAAATTGTCACCAATTGATATTAAAAACTTGGGTTCAATCAAATTCTCCCACACTTAAAGCTTTGTACTCCTAGACAAAGCTTATAAATGTCAAAGAGATACAAGTACAAAAGAAAATACCGACGATGTTTAAAAAGTAGAGAAGGAAATTAGTAAAACCACTTTCTCATAAATCAACCAAAGCAGACTGAAAGAGTGCTAAGAAAATAATCACTATAAGAATTTAATCCAAGAGATTGAGCAAAAGAGATTTCTCTCAAGGGGAACTATTTAATTTTCCACTCACTTGTCTTGGGATAATTTCACTCTAAAATCTGCTTAGTCGATTCTCTACCATAGGCTTGTGATAGTTCTACCTCTCCACTACAAGAACTATAATTTTGAAAATCAAGAGGACTTTTCAAGGTTGTAATGTACGGAAGGCTAGATGAAATGGATTGAATATAAGAAAGAAAAATGAGTACATGCACCACAATTTTTTTTTCATGAAATAAACGCCAACTATGCATAAAAAAATATTTACACAAACAACAAACCTAATTTAACACATTTTTATTGCATTTCTCTTATGAGAAAGCTTTTGATGTTTTTTTGTTTTTTTTGTGTTTTTTCACAAATATGGAATTTTTTGAAACTCTTTTTCTTTCTTTTCTTTGTATAGATTTTTTATTTTTTATTTTAGCTTTAACTAGAAATGAGATACTCATACTAATTGTGAAATATGCATGCACTCAAAAGAAGGCTCAAAGGGGCTAGCAATGGTTAAGTGTTTACGTAAATAGGGTTTGGAAAGAAATGCCTCTATCATATTAACAAAATTTTAGTTCATCAAGCTTTGATCAAGAATTTAAACAAGTTCTAGAGAGATATAAAATTATGTAAATACAGACAACAATGAAAGAATTCAGACCCAAATATCCTTCCAACAAGGTTAGTATCTCAATTAAGCAATCTCAAGGTTAAAAACGTAAAGTGCTACTTTTTCAGCGTACCCTCACTTACTTCGTGTTGAAGACATTGAAAATGAAATTAGCCAAAACCAACTATCATTTAAAAACATAGATGGTGTTTTTAAGAACACATGGACAACTTTGAAATTTATAAAATCCTCAAGACACAGGAGTGAAAAGAATCTAATGTGGAAGAATTATTGACATGAGGGAATTAAAAACAGTTTCGGTTATGAAGGATAGCGTCGTTACGGCGAGAACGAGAGCTTACCGTGGCGAACCACAATTCGCAGCATTGCCATGGCACGGTGAAAAGTTCCAGACACACTTGAAAAAAGCAATTCACCTCAATTACCAAGTTTAAAATTTTGCATATGACATACAAATGACTTGCACAAGAGATTAAATGGAAAAAAATAGTGCATAATGCAAAATTACCAAAATGGAATAACCTCCACCATACTTAAACATTATATTGTCCTCAATGATGAAATAAGTGAAAACATCATGATGCATTAAAAAGTAATAGGAAGGCTATTAAATAATAAAGCACAATGAGAAATATATAAACAACCAGCCATTGATTTGGTAAATAACAGCAATATTACTGAATATCCAGCAGACTAAAAATGAACAACAGGACTACCTAAAACAAAAAGGACAAATGACTCAAACTACTCAATAGAAGGGTCAACCCCAAATCCAGATGGACCTGCTTCAGATGTGCCAGTGCCGCTTAGGGGGTCATCTTCATCAGAAGGCAACTGGAAATGAAAGTGCTCGGTGAGCGATGCATCCATTTGCTGACAATATCACCTATCCCAGTCATATAAGCCTTCTCTCTCCTTCTGTCAGGCTATCTCCTAAGAGAGAGTGTCCTAGAGATGAGAGAGGTTTGCACAAAGTTTGTTTACCTTACCTGCGAAGGTCTGCAAAGTAACTGGCTTAGGAATTTCCTGAGCTGGAGGATCATCCTCAACTGGGGCCGCAACGGAAGAGGTTGCACCAATATCATGAGTAGGGGGAGAAGGACAAAGCAGTTGAATGGTAGGTTGTTTTAGGCGGGTATATCTAAAGAGTGGGGCCAGGTCAAAATAGTCGTTAGTATCTAACTCCGGGGCATTGTGTGCTTAAAAACTGTTGGAGATGAGATGAAGAAACGTGATGGCATTGGTGAATTTGGCTGTGTTGATGAAGTCATGAAGGGCGAAGGCGATAGCATTAACTATATCGACCAAACGACCAGTCATTAGGAGGTGGGGGTGTAAGGCTTGTTGTTTTGTGACGTAGGCGAGGTGAGTCGTTGTAATGATATTGTTGCAAACTAAATGAAGCCAAGGACGAGCTGCGGGTAAGAGATCAGATCGTTTAAGGTAGAGTTGGTAATAGCGCGGCTGATGCCATTCGACGCCCTCTTGACAGAGAGTACGAATAACCTCGTCCGAAGGGTAGTGGTTGATAAGCTGATCATATTGGCAATGGAAAATGGTAGGAAGATTGAGATGGCGACGGATATTACTAGCGGTGAATGCATTGGATGCTTTAATACCACATAATTTAAGTTCCATGGTATTATTAAATCTGGCATAAGTATAAAAATGGAGAACGAAGTTTTCGTTGCCTTGAGCACGGGGTAGGATTAAGCCTGTGAGCTCAGAAGCAACAAGTTGCTAAACAAAGGAACAGTCAGGAAGAGCTAATGGAAAGGGTCACTCCTTGATGAAAGGCCTAGTGTCTACTTTCTCATAAAGTTCTATAAAAGTAAAACTATCGGAAGAGGAATCAGAATCACTAGGATAGGTAATATTAGCATTCTTAGTTCAAGGCATTGTTCTGCAGAAAACATACACTGAAAAATAAACTAAGTGAATGAACAAAACTAAATAAAAATCACAACTTAAATAACTAAGTTCGCCGTGGCGAAAATAGTAATTCGCCTCGCTGCGGCGAAAGGGATGTATCGTCATGGCAAAAATGCCCTAAACAACAACAGGAACAGTGAGACAGAAATCAGACGAAGGAGAGGACAAGAAATACTTACAAAGAGGGAGGAAAGTTGCACAGAGAAGGCTGGCAAGTGCGAGAGGGGTTGAGCAGAAGGGACAATGGCCGCAGCAACTTGGAATGGAAGAGACTCAGTGAAGAACGCTCGGATGGTTGCGGAGAAGAAGAGATAGAGACGATTAGGGGGGGGGGAATCGAGTGGTTTATATAGGGTTTAAGTGTGAAATGACAAAAAGGGGCAAAGGGAATACAAAAGGTTAAGAGAAAATATGGGTGAAAAGGTAATTTTGCCGTGTCAATTTTGCGCAGATTAAACGTTCGTCGTGGCGAACTTAACCCTAGTCGTGAAAACAGAAATATCGCCATAAACCCAAGAGGAATAGAAAGAAATGACTCATATTCACCGCGGCGAAATTTTCCCGAGAGAAACATGAAGGAAACAATGTAAGTTACCGCGGCAACATGAACTTCACGCCGCGACGAAAGTTACCTGAAAGGAAAATAAAACAAAGATAGAAATGAGAAAAATGACTCATAACACAAGCTAGATACTCAGTAGCCTTAAACATACAAAGTCATCAGGCACCAAATAAGCTCAACAAAATAAAATGCAACACAATTAATCACATCAATTTCCTTAAACTTGAAGATGTATAATGCATCAGGCCGAAAAGCATAGCAAATATAAAACAGGAGACAAAACTAGCATTGGAATTATTGAACTAAAAAATTTCTTAAACTAAAAATTAAACTAGTGTCCTACTGACTTGGTTTCTCCCTCACACTTATTCAACAAGCTAATGCATCCACAATGTCATACTTAGTCACAGAGCAAAAATAAGTAAACAAGTGAAGTAGAGAAAAATTGACCTGATGCATTATACATCTTCAAGTTTGCAGATTCACCTGCAACAGTAACGGAAAACCTTTCTCCCAAAGGGTCATTAGTGACAATCAAAGAGTTTAATGATTACAGAGTAGAGTTAGAGTAAACATTTTGGAGTTCAAATTCAGAGCATGCATCATCAATAACAATATTAAGCATGTTAACTCCTAACAGTGAATAATCCTTATGGGGATGTTTCATGGCTTCATACATGTTAAAACACACTTGTTGATCTCCTACCTCCATGGTGATGGTACCTTCTTTCATGCTAATCATAGTACTGGTAGTCCTTAAGAAGTGTCTGCCTAGAATCAAGGTAGTGTCTTGCACAACTTCAGAAGACATGTCAACCACATAGAAATCAGCTGGAAAGACCAAACCCTTTACTTGGACCAAAATGTCCTCTATGATGCCTATTAGATGCCTAAGAGACCTATCAGCTAATTGTAAAACTACAGATGTAGGCTTTAGACTCTTGACTCCCAATGACGTGTAAACAGCCTACAGATGTAAGCTTTAGACTCTTGACTCCCAATGATGTGTAAACAGACTTAGGCATCACATTAATCGCTGCCCCTAGATCTAATAAGACTCCTCCTATGGTAACTTTTCCTATAGTATACGAGATGGTGAAGGATCCAGGATCTTGGCATGTTACTGGAATTTGGGTTTTGAACAATGCTGATACATTGGAGCTGACTTGTACTCTTTCATTTGGTCTTAACATTCTTTTGTTGGTGCACAGGTCGTTAAGATATTTAGCATATGCAGGAATCCTCTTAACAAGGTCAAGCAAAGGGATGTTTACTTCTACTTTCCCAAACAAATTAATTATATCTTTCTCATGTTTAATATCATTCATCCTTTTGCTAAGAAAATATGGGTTAGGAAAAGGAAGGTCTTTCAGGTTTACCTCTGTGTCGTTTGCTCCATGGGCTCCTTGCTTGCTTGATTTTGTGTTGGTTTCAGGATTCGCTTCCTTACTCTTTAATTATTTTGACTCCTTTTCAGTTAAAATTGCTCTCTCTTTGGAACTTTCGGACTTCTTGACTCTTTCATTTGTTGAAGGCAATTCTTTACTATCAATCTCCTCTTCATCTTCTCCCTCATCTTGATTTTCGAACCTCACTTGTTTCCCATTTTGGAGAGTTATAGCGTTCAAACTCTTGGAGTTCATAACAGTATTGGAGGGGATAGTTCCACTTTTTCTTGCTAGGTTCTCATTCATGTTGTTGGACAATTGAGTGACATAGGAGTTGATATTCTTAGCCTTCGTCTCCCATTGTTCCATTCTCCTTTCTATATCATTGAACCGAGCAGCAGTTTTAGAAGAATCCTATTGAATGAGATTTGCTATTGCATTGAACTAGTTATTGTTCAAAGTCCTTTCCTCCTTAATCAGTTCCATCATATTATGCAAAAGTTGGTTAGTGTCCTCCTTTGGTGAGACAGTCAGGGCTTGCTGTTGGTTATAGAACTAGTTTGTGGAAGTACCAGCTCCTCCTCCTTGTTGGAATCTGTTTGGGACCCTTCTTTCTTCATTCCTCCAATTGAACCTAGGATTTGCCTTCCATCCCTCATTATAAGTGTTGGAATAGGGGTCTCATTTCTGATTGGTCCTACCCTGATACACTACGGACACCTCTTCATACCGACCAGGGCAAACACTAGATATGTGCATTACTGACCCATAAGTATCACAAATGGGTGCAGTAAGACCTATAGAAGATGTTAGGCGATGCATACTTATGTTTTTCAATTCTGTAGTGATGAAGGACAACTGTTACGTCACTCTACTCTCCAAAGAGTCAACTTTAGACTCCAAACTTTCCATTCTTTTGGATTGGGCTGTTGAAACTCCCAGCTCATGAACACATCTGGTCTCTCACACTGTACTGTTGATGATTCAAAGCCATCTTCTTGATCAGATCCCTTACCTCCGTAGCTGTAAGGTCAATCAAGGAACCACCCGATGCTGCATCCAACATACCTTAATCTTGACTTTTCAGCCCATTATAAAATACTGCACTAACTGCTCATCAGGTATCTGATGATGGGGGCATCTAGACAATAAATCTTGGAAGCGGTTCCAATAGTCATAGAGTGACTCATCATAATCCTGATATGCCGAATAGATCTCCTTCCTTATTGATGAAGTTCTGGAGGCTGGAAAATATTTCTCCAAGAATGCCTTTTGCATATTGGCCCAACTATGGTAGGCATTTGCCATATGCCTAAGGAGGCTCATATACCACTCTTTTGCTTTTCCTCCAGTGATAGGTGAAAAACCTTCCATAGTACTTGATCAAGTGAAGCTCCCACAAATTTCGTACTCTGACAAATCATAGATAAAGATTGCAAATGCATGTAGGGATCTTCCCCTACCAAGCTATGAAATTTAGGAAGCGAGTTAATGAGCAATCCTTTAACTTCAAAATTCACGTCAAAATTAGGATAAGCAGCAATAAATGGACCATAATTCACATCAGATGTGGTTGTTTCCCTAATAGTCCTCCTTCTATGATTTCCATTATTCTCACCCACTCGCTCTTGCTCCCCATTACCTCCATGATCACCATTCCTAGGTTGATTATCATTAAGGTTAGGGTTTTGCAGAAAAGCTGGGTTTTTAGCCATTATCACTCTTTCTAATGAGTCGCTCTCACTACTTAGCTAACTAGACTCTTCTTCGATAACTACCTTGCTTCTCTCTTTTTCTCTCCTCTCCTTTCTAATCTTTCTCAAACGTCTCTCAATTTCAGGGTAGAAAGGTAGAACTTTGGTTTTATGGGGTATGCACGGGAACAATTCAAATGAAAATAGAATATAACAAAATTTACTTGCAAACACACAAAGTCCAATAAAAAATGAGATGTGTTGGGTGCAAGTGTATAGGTATATGAAAGGATGTATGAAAGTATGTATGTATAAATCAAAAAGCAATCAAAGGAAAAGTTCAAAACTGTGTAGGAGCAAAAATGATAAGTATGAAAAATGCAAAAGTTAAGTATCCTTTTGTTTTGTATTTTCAAAATTTTGATGCTATACAAAGAAAATGAAATCCTATACTATTGATAAGTATGAAACTAAACTATCTAGAATGCAATCTAAAGATAAGGCTCCTAACCTCACATAGTAGCGAATAACAAAAACTAACCTAGAGAACCAATTACTTGGTTCCCTAGAAACGACACCATTTTAATTCGGACCTTTAGTTCTTTCCCTTAGAGGTCAAATCAAAAAATAAAATCCAAGGATTGCAATATAGGATGCAACCGTGGGTCGTCTCACTTAATCGAAACCTAAACGAATGGACCTAAGGTAACCTATATGTCATGAAATGCAAGCTAAATTAGTAAGGAGGGGGGTTTTGATCTTTGGGAACATTGACTAAATTAAATTGAATTGTAAGAAAAAGCTGTAAAAAGTATTTTTGGATTTTGGGAATAGAAAACTGAAAAATAAAGACAATGATCGAATGGTGATAATATCCTCTTGAAAATGAGCTTGGCTATCATAGTTCGAAATCAATTTTTGATGGGAGAGGAAATCACTATGTTTCAAATGGTAAACCTTAAAGAACTCTTTAAGTCTAAGGTTTTAATCAATGAACTCCATTTGTTAAGACCATGTTAAATGCCCTTAGTGTGCGTAGTGGGTAAGTTAATGCAATAAGTCAGTTTGAGATTTCAAATCAACTCAATATCAAACACAACTATGCAAGATAAAAGAGATTCAACACGATCACAAATAGACATGTATGAGACTTCATATATTTAAGCTCAAGGTTCTACATGAACAAATCCCAACAACACATTGACTATCCAACACTTGATTAAACTCTAATTAAGAATATTCAACTACAAATTACAAATCCTAAACCTAGGAGTTCATAAATCATAGCTAAACATAGATTAAGCTACTTCCCTTTTAAGCCCATCGAACTCAAGTCATCTCCACATCTTCAAGAGGAGAAGAGGTGCCTAGCCATGCATAGCTCCAAGAGACTTCACGACCGAGAACCCCCACTGGAGACATCCATGGTAGCAGACGACGGTGGAAAATGGAAGAAAATGGTATGGATGAGAGAAAGCGATGGTGTGTGCGTGAAGGTGGAGATAGATGATGCAAATGAATGATGAATGTGTCGGGTCCCTTCTTTGCTATTAAGTTAGCCTAAAATAGGTCTTTTTCATGAAATGGGTTGATGGATCGGTTTGCATAGTGGGTAAATTTGTTGAAAATGGTCGGGGTCAGTGCCAATTCGAAGGTTTCGCCGTGGCGAGAGGATGGGTTCGCCGCGATAAACTGTTCCCGAAAGATTTATTCAGTCAACTTCAGCTTTCATAGTGGCACAAACATTATCACCGTCGCGGAAAACTTTTCCCAAAAGATTCTTCAGTAGATATGTAGATTTCGCTACGACGAACTTGCCTGTTACACTCTATCGTGGCGAACTTGCCTGTTACACTCCGTTGACTTGTTGACTTGTTCTCTTGTTCTTCAATCCTTGGCTCTACTTGTTGAATCTCCTACAATGAAAAAAAGTAGTTTGCAGTATCAATTGTTCTAAGAAGATCAATTTAGTGCAATTTCTAATTATTTGTGACAACCTAAAAAAATTGGATGTGAACCTAACCACAAACAAGTTCTCAAATTGTGGCACACCACCCTCTTGTGACACGTACCCGACCTCCTGAGTGATATCCAAGTGTCAATCCCGCAAGGGTGGCATACTAGAATAGTCAACACTCAAAACTCGGTACAATTTTTTTTCAAATCAATGTACACATATGTGGAAATCAATTATCAAAATTTGGGCTCATACTTTTATTTCATAAACATTGAAAACACAATTATTATTAGACTTTGATCAATCTCATTTACAAATCTTTCCACTTTGGAAAGTCATTACAAAACATAAATAATTATATACACATCATAAAAAATTTTCAGAAAATCCATTCGATACAAAAATAAGAAAATATAAATGCAGACGCATTCTGATCCCAACCTCTACCTCTTACTCGAATGCAGTAGGTCTACTCCAATTTGTCTAATGGGGTAACTCTTGTGAGCCATTAAAAAATTGCAAATTTTGGGCTAGTTTTGCGAACTCAGTGAGTAACCATCTTCGTTAGCTCACTCAGTCACATAACACATACAATTCATAAACCAAATTCATTTCATATTCACTTCAGGCATATTTCACACTCAGAAATCATTCAAACTATTTTAATCATACACATCATGTGCATATGGAATGCTTATGAGACTCACTTTTAATTTGTTATTGTTGTGATCGAGTGCCTATAACTGTCCCGTATCTTTTGTGGATACCGGGCTCATTAATAACTATCCCATATTCATTGGGGATACCGAACTCATTTTACATAGTAAGCCATTAGCTCTTAATCACTTTCTAAGCTCTAGGCTCTTTTTCACATTCTGAGCTTTAAGCTCTTTTTCGGTGGCTACTCTGGTTACAACTGCCTTTATCTTTCATGCATTCATGTAATGAAATGCGTCAGTCACATTTGCATATTCTCATTCAATCACATTTGCATATCATCGGACCTTAGTCCGGCATTCAACATTAAAGTTGAGAATCACATTTTCATTCATATGCAAATGCACATCCAGAATACATTTATCATCGGATCGTGGCCTGACATTTAACAATCAAATTATGTACACTTATTTAAATCCAATTCACATACAAGGAGCACTTCAATGTTCTCACATTTTTCAAACTCCTCGGACATATATTGTCCAGAACCAACACATTCACATTACATAATCATTCAATTCATAACTTAAACAAAACAAACAATAAAGTAAGACCATCTCG
>JANIHZ010140764.1:0-11020 GCA_027478365.1 Erythroxylum rufum
TGATTTGAAGCTCCCTAACTTAGTAATTTCTTTCTAGCCCTCTTGTATATGAGTTTGCATTATATCATATATTGGTGGTGATTATTAGATTTTTTACTGCCAATGGCAAATGTGCCCAGAAGAGAGAAAAAGTACATATCAAAATTTGCTTTAGTCTCAATCGATGACCAAACGACCTCTGATCGGGATGAAATTTTAGTCTGTTGTTCCCGAATCTGGCATCTTAACATCTAACAGTTAGAATCTGATTTGGAGCTCTCTAGCTTAGTATTTTCTGTCTAGCCCTTCTTGTATACGAGTTTGTGTTATGTCATATTTAGGTGATGATTATTAGATTTTTTTGTGCCAAAGAGAAAAGCGCCTAGACGAGAGGGAGAGCGGGTACTAAAATTTGCTCAAGCCTCGATCGATTACAAAATGACCTCTGATCGGGAAGAAATTTTAGTATGTCGTTCCTAAGCTTTACCTTCTGACATCCAACAGTTAGAATCTGATTTGAAGCTCCCTAACTTAGTAATTTCTTTCTAGCCCTCTTGTATATGAGTTTGCATTATATCATATATTGGTGATGATTATTAGATTTTTTACTGCCAATGAGAAAAGCGCCCAGAAGAGAGATAAAGTGCATATCAAAATTTGCTCTAGTCTCGATCGATGACCAAACCATCTCTGATCGGGATGAAATTTTAGAATTTTGTTCCTGAATCATGCATGTTGACATCCAACGGTTAGAATCTGATTTGGAGCTCTCTAACTTAGTACTTTCTATCCAGCCCTTCTTGTATACGAGTTTGTACTATGTCATATTTGGGTGATGATTATAAGATTTTTTTGTGCCAAGAAAAAAGTGCCCAAACCTCGGTCAATTTTTTACTGCCAATGGGAAATGTGCCCAGAAGAGAGAAAAAGTACATATCAAAATTTGCTTTAGTCTCGATCGATGACCAAACGACCTCTGCTCGGGATGAAATTTTAGTCTGTTGTTCCCGAATCTTGTATCTTAAAATCTAACAGTTAGAATTTAATTTGGAGCTCTCTAGCTAGTATTTTCTTACTAGCCCTTCTTGTATACAAGTTAATATTATGTCATATTTGGGTGATGACTATTAGATTTTTTTGGGCCAAAGAGAAAAGTTCCCATATGAGAGAGAAGGCGCTTATTAAAATTTATCTCAAGTATCTGTTGATTACAAAATGACCCCTGATTGGGATGAAATTTTAGTATGTCCGTCATGAATCTTCCCCCGTGACATCCAATGGTTAGAATATGATTCAAAGCTCTCTAACTTAGTATTTTCTTTCTAGCCGTCTTTGTATACGAGTTTGTATTATGTTATATATTGGCGATGATTATTAGATTGTTTTCTGCCGATGAGAAAAGCGCCTAGAAGAGAGTTAAAATGCATATCAGAATTTTCTCTAGTCTTGATCGACATTCTAACATGTTGTTCCTGAGTCTAGTATGTTGTTCCTGAGTCTTGCATCTTGACATCTAACAGTTAGAATCTGATTTGGAGCTCTCTAACTTAGTATTTTCTGTCTAGCCCTTCTTTGTATACGAGTTTGTATTATGTCATATTTGGGTGATGACTAATTGATTTTTTTGTGCCAAAGAGAAAAGTTCCCAGATGAGAGAGAAAGTGTATATTAAAATTTATCTCAAGCCTCAGTCGATTACCAAACGACCTTTGATCAGGATGAAATTTTAGTATGTCGTTCATGAATCTTGCCTCTCGACATCCAACGGTTAGAATATGATTTAAAACTCTCTAACTTAGTATTTTATTTCTAGCCCTCTTTGTATATGAGTTTGTATTATGTCATATATAGGGTGATGATTATTAGATTTTTTTTCTGCCAATGAGAAAAGCGCCCAGAAGAGAGATAAAGTTCATATCAAAATTTGCTCTAGTCTCGATCGATGACCAAACCATCTCTAATCGGGATGAAATTTTAGAATGTTGTTCCTGAATCATGCATGTTGACATCCAAAGGTTAGAATCTGATTTGGAGCTCTCTAACTTAGTATTTTCTATCCAGCCCTTCTTGTATACGAGTTTGTATTATGTCATATTTGGGTGATGACTATTAGATTTTTTTGTTCCAAAGAGAAAAGTTCCCAGATGAGAGAGAATGCGCATATTAAAATTTATCTCAAGCCTCGGTCGATTGCCAAACGACCTCTGATTGGGATAAAATTTTACTATGTTGTTCCTGAGTCTTGCCTCTTCACATCCAACGGTTAGAATCTGATTTAGAGCCCTTTAACTTAGCATTTTCTTTCTAGTCCTATTTGTATACTAGTTTGTATTATATCATATATTGGTGATGACTATTAGGTTTTACTTGTGCCAAAGAGAAAAGTGCCTAAAAGAGAGAAAAGGTTCCCATCAAAATTTGCTCCAGTCTCTATCGATGACGAAACGACCACTGATCGGGATGAAATTTTAGTATGTTGTTCCTGAGTCTTGCCTCTTGACGTCCAACGGGATGAAATTTTAGTATGTCTAGCCCTCCTTGTATACGAGTTTATATTATGTCATGTTTGGGTAATGATTATTAGATTTTTTTTGCCAAAGTGAAAAGTGCCCAGAAGAGAGAGAAAGCGCGAATCAAAATTTGCTTAAGCTTCAATCGATTACCAAACGACCTCTGATCGAGATGAAATTTTAGTATGTTGTTCCTGAGTCTTGCCTTTTGACATCCAACAGTTAGAATACGATTTGGAGCTCTGTAACTTGGTATTTTCTGTCTAGCCCTCCTTGTACACGAGTTTGTATTATGTCATGTTCGGGTGGTGATTGTTAGATTTTTTTGTGCCAAAGAGAAAAGTTCCCAGACAAGAGAGGAAGCGCATATCCAAATTTGCTCAAGCCTCGATCAAGAACCAAATGACCTCTGATTGGGATGAAATTTTAGTACGTCGTTCCTGAATCTTGCCTTTTGACATTCAACGGTTAGAATCTGATTTGAAGCTCTCTAACTTAGTATTTTCTTTCCAACTCTCTTTGTATACGAGTTTGAATTATTTCATATATTGGTGATGATTATTAGATTTTTTACTGCCAATGGAAAAAGTGCGCAGAAGAGAGAAAAAGTACATATCAAAATTTGCTCTAGTCTCGATCGATGACCCATCGATCTCTGATCGGGATGAAATTTCAGTATGTTGTTCCTGAATCTTGCATCTTGACATCCAACAGTTAGAATCTGATTTGGAGCTCTCTATCTTAGTATTTTCTGTCTAGCCCTCCTTGTATACATGTTTGTACTATGTCATATTTGGGTGGTGATTATTACATTTTTTTGTGCCAAAGGGAAAAGTGTCCAGATGATAGAGAAAGCGCGTATAAAAATTTGCTCAAGCCTCAGTCGATTACCAAACGACCTCTGATCGGGATGAAATTTTAGTATCCTATTCCTGAGTCTTGCCTTTTACATCCAATGGTTAAAATCTGATTTGGAACTCTCTAACTTAGTATTTTCTGTTTAGCTCTCCTTGTATACAAGTTTGTATTATGTCATGTTTGAATGATGATTATTAGGATTTTTTGTGCCTAAGAGAAAAGTACCCAAACGAGGGAGAAAACACATATCAAAATTTGCTAAAGCCTCGATCGATTACCAAACGACCTCTGGTCGGGAAGAAATTTTAGTATGTCGTTCTTGAGTCTTACCTCTTGACATCCAACGGTTAGAATCTGATTTGAAGCTCTCTAACCTAGTATTTTCTTTCTAGCCCTCTTGTATACGAGTTTGTATTATGTCATATATTGGTGATGATTATTAGATTTTTTTGTGGCAAAGAGAAAAGCGCCTAGAAGAGAGAAAAAGTTCATATGAAAATTTGCTCTAGTCTCGATCGATGACCAAACAATCTCTGATCGGGACGAAATTTTAGTATGTTATTCCTGAGCCTTGCCTCTTGATATCTAGTGGTTAGAATCTGATTTGGAGATTTTTAGCTTAGTGTTTTCTGTCTAGCCTCCTTTTATATGAGTCTTTATTATGTCATGTTTGGATGATGATTGTTAGAATTTTTTGTGCCAAAGAGAAAAATGCCCAGACGAGAGAGAAAGCGCGTATCAAAATTTGCTGAAGCCTCCGTTGATTACCAAATGACCTCTGATTGGGATGAAATTTTAGTATGTCATTCCTGAGTCTTGCCTCTTGACATCCAATGGATAGAATCTGACTTGAGACTCTCTAACTTATTATTTTCTTTATAGCCCTCTTTGTGTACAAGTTTGGAATATATCATATATTGGTGATGATTATTAGATTTTTTACTACCAATGAGAAAAGTGCCCAAAAGTGAGAAAACTACATATCAAAATTTCCTCTAGTCTAGATTGATGACGAAACGACCTCTAATCGAGATGAAATTTTAGTATGTTATTCCTAAATCTTGCATCTTGACATCTAATTGTCAGAATCTAATTTGGAGCTCTACAACTTAGCATTTTCCATTTATCCCTCCTTGTATACGAGTTTGTATTATGTCATATTTGGGTGATGATAATTAGATTTTTTTGTGCCAAAGAGAAAGGTGCCCAAATGAGAGAGAAAGTGCCTGAGTCTTCCCTCTTGACATCCAAAGGTTAGAATTTGATTTGAAGCTCTCTAACCTAGCATTTTCTTTCAGGCCCTCTTTGCATACAAGTTTGTATTATGTCATATATTTGTGATGATTATTAGATTTTTTGTGCCAAAGAGAAAGGTGCCCAGAAGAGATAAAAAGTACATATCAAAATTTACTCTAGTCTCGATCAATGACCAAATGACCTCTAATAGGGACGAAATTTTAGTATGTTGTTCCTGAGTCTTTGACCTTGACATCTATTGGTTAGAATCTGATTTAGGGCTCTACAACTTAGTATTTTCTGTATAACCCTCCTTGTATATGAGTTTGTATTATGTCATATTTGGGTGATTATTATTATACTTTTTTATGCCAAAGAGAAAAGTGCCAAGATGAGAGAGAAAGTGCGTATCAAAATTTGCTTAAGCCTTGATCGATTACCAAACAACCTCTGATCGGGATGAATTTTTAGTATCCTATTCCTGAGTCTTGCCTCTTGACATCTAATGGTTAGAATCTGATTCAAAGCTCTCTAACTTAGTATTTTCTTTATAGTCCTATTTGTATGCGAATTTGTATTATCTCATATATTGGTGATAATTATTAGGTTTTTTGTGCCAAAGAGAAAAGTGCCCAGAAGAGAGAAAAAGTTCATATCAAAATTTGCATTAGTCTCGATCGATGACCAAACGATCTCTGATCGGGACGAAATTCTAGTATGTTGTTCTTGAGTCTTGCCTCTTGACATCCAACGGTTAGAATCTCATTTGCAGCTCTCTAGCTTAACATTTACTTTCTAGTCTTCTTTGTATATGAGTTTGTATTTTCTCATATATTGGTGATGATTATTAGATTTTTTTGTGCCAAAGAGAAAAGTGCCCAGAAGAGAGAAAAAGTTCATATAAAAATTTGCATTAGTCTCGATTGATTACAGAAACGACCTCTAATCGGGGTGAAATTTTAGTATACTGTTCCTGAGTCTTGCCTCTTGACATCTAATGGTTAGAATCTGATTCAAAACTCTCAAACTTAGTATTTTCTTTCTAGTCCTATTTGTATACGAGTTTGTATTATCTCATATATTTGTGATAATTATTAGATTTTTTTAAGCCAAAGAGAAAAGTTCCCAGAAGAGAGAAAAAGTTCACATCAAAATTTGCTCTAGTCTCTATCGATGACCAAACGACCCCTGATCGGGATGAAATTTTAGTATGTTGTTCCTGAGTCTTGTCTCTTGACATCCAACGTTTGGAATGTAATTTGGAGCTCTCTAACTTACTATTTTCTGTCTAGCCCTCCTTGTATACGAGTTTGTATTATGTCATATTTGGGTGATGATTATTAGATCTTTTGTGCCAAAAAGAAAAGTGCCCAAATTACCAAACGACTTCTGATCGGGATGAAATTTTAGTATGTTGTTCCTGAGTCTTGCCTCTTGACATCCAACGGTTAGAATCTGATGTAAAGCTCTCTAACTTAGTGTTTTCTTTCTAGTCCTATTTGTATATAAGTTTGTATTATTTCATATATTGGTGATGATTATTAGATTTTTTTGTGCCAAAGAGAAAAATGCCCAGAAGAGAGAAAAAATTTCATATCAAAATTTGCTCTAGTCTCGATCAACGACCAAGCGATCTCTGATCGGGACAAAATTTTAATATGTTTTCCTGAGTCTTGCCTCTTGACGTCCAACGGTTAGAATATGATTTGGAGCTCTCTAACTTAGCATTTGCTTTCTAGTCCTATTTGTATACTAGTTTATATTATGTCATATATTGGTGATGACTATTAGATTTTTTTGTGCCAAAGAGAAAAGTGCCCAAATGAGAGAAAAAGTTAATATAAAAAATTTCTCTAGTCTCGATCGATGACCAAACGACCCCTGATCGGGATGAAATTTCAGTATGTTGCTCCTGAGTCCAGCCTCTTTACATCCAACGGTTAGAATCTAATATAGAGCTCTCTAACTTAGTATTTTCTGTCTAGCCTTCCTTGTATAAGAGTTTGTATTATGTCATTTTGAATGATAATTAGTATTTTTTTTTTGCCAAAGACAAAAGTGCCCAAACGAGAGAGAAAGCCCGAATTAAAATTTGCTTAAGCCTTGATTGATTACCAAACGATCTCTGATTGTGATAAAATTTTAGTATCTTGTTTATGAGTCTTGCCTCTTGACATCCAACGGTTAGAATCTGATATGGAGCTCTACAACTTATATTTTCTGCCTAGCCCTCCTTGTATACGAGTTTGTATTATGTCATGTTTGGGTGATGATCATTAGATTTTTTTGTGTCAAAGGGAAAGGTGACCAGATGAGAGAGAAAGTGCGTATTAAAATTTTGTCAAGCCTCGGTCGATTACCAAACAACCTCTGATCGGGATGAAATTTTGTTATGTTGTTCCTGAGTCCTGCCCCTTGACATCCAACGGTTAGAATATGATATAAAGCTGTCTAACTTAGTATTTTCTTTCTTGTCCTATTTGTATACGAGTTTGTGTTATATCATATATTGGTGAAGATTATTAGATTTTTTTGTGCCAAAGAGATAAGTGCCCAGAAGGGAGAAAAAGTTCTTATCAAAATATGCACTAGCCTCGATCGATTACCAAATGATCTCTGATTGGGACAAAATTTTAGTATGTTGTTCTTGAGTCTTGCCTTTTGATATCCAACGGTTAGAATATGATTTGGAGCTCTCTAACTTAGCATTTTCTTTCTAGTCCTATTTGTATATGAGTTTGTATTATGTCATATTAAATTTTGCTCTAGTCTCAATCGTTAACTAAACGGCCCTTGATCAGGATAAAATTTTAGTATGTTGTTCCTCAGTCTTTTCTTTTGACATCCACCAGCTAGAATCTAGTTTGGAGCTCTCTAACTTAGTATTTTCTGTCTATCTCTCCTTGTATATGAGTTTGTATTATGTCAAACTTGGGTGATGATTATTAGATTTTTTTGTGCCAAAAAGAAAAGTGCCCAAATGAGAGAGAAAATGCCTCTTGATATCCAAAGGTTAGAATCTGATTTAATTTTAGTATGTTGTTCCTGAATCTTGCCTCTTGACATCCAATGGTTAGAATCTGATTTAAAGCTCCCTAACTTAGTATTTTCTTTCTAGTCCTATTTGTATACGAGTTTGTATTATGTCTTATATTGGTGATGATTATTAGATTTTTTTGTCCCAAAGAGAAAAGTTCCCAGAAGAGAGAAAACATTCATTTCAAAATTTCCTCTAGTCTCGATCGATGAACAAACGAACTCTTATTTGGACAAAATTTTGGTATGTTATTCCTGATTCTTAAATCTTGACATCCAACGGTTAGAATCTAATTGGGAGCTCTTTAACTTAGTATTTTCTGTCTAGCCCTCCATGTATAAAAGTTTGTATTATGTCATGTTTGAATGATGATTATTAGATTTTTTTGTGCCAAAGAGAAAAGTGCGTATCAAAATTTGATCAAGCGCGTATCAAAATTTGATCAAGCCTTAATCGATAACCAAACGACCTCTGTTCGGGGTACAATTTTACTATGTCATTCCTAAATCTTGACTCTTGACATCCAACGGTTAGAATCTAATTTGAAGCTCTCTAACTTAGTATTTTCTTTCTAGCCCTCTTTGTGTTCGAGTTTATATTATGTCATGTATTGGTGATGATTATTAGATTTTTTACTGCCAATGAGAAAAGTGCCCAGAAGAGAGAAAAAGTACACATCAAAATTTGCTTTAGTCTTGATCAATGACCAAACGATCTCTGATCGGGATGAAATTTCAGTATGTTATTCCTGAATCTTGTATCTTGACATCCAACGGTTAGAATCTGATTTGGAGCTCTCTAACTTAGAATTTTCTATTTAGCCCTCCTCTGATGGGGATGAAATTTTAGTATGTTGTTCCTGAGTCTTGCATCTTGACATCCAATGGTTAGAATCTGATATGGAGCTCTACAAGTATATGAGTTTTTATTATGTCATATTTAGGTGATAATAATTAGATTATTTTGTGTCAAAGAGAAAGGTGACTAGATGAGAGAGAAAACGTGTATTAAAATTTGCTCAAGCCTCGGTCGATTACCAAATGACCTCTGAATATGATTAAATTTTTGTATGTTTTTTTTGAGTCTTGCCTCTTGACATACAACGGTTAGAATTTGATTTAAAGCTCTCTAACTTAGCATTTTCTTTCTAGTCCTGTTTGTATACGAGTTTGTATTATGTCATATATTGGTGATGATTATCAGATTTTTTTTGTGCCAAAGAGAAAAGTGCCCAGAAGAGAGAAAAAGTTCATATTAAAATTTGCTCTAATGTCAATCGGTAACTAAACGACCCCTGATTAGGATGAAATTTTAGTATGTAGTTCATGAGTCTTATCTCTTGACATCAACCGGTTAGAATCTAATTTGGAGCTCTCTAACTTAGTATTTTCAGTCTAGCCATCCTTGTATATGAGTTTGTATTATGTCATATTTGGGTGATGATTATTAGATTGTTTTGTTCCAAAAAGAAAAGTGCCTAAACGAGAAAGAAAGCGCGTGTCAAAATTTTCTCAAGCCACGATCGATTACCAAACGACCTCTCATCGGGATAAAATTTTAGTATGTTGTTCCTGAATCTTGCCTCTTGATATCCAACGGTTAGAATCTGATTTGAAGCTCTTTAACTTAGTATTTTCTTTCTAGCCCTCTTTGTATACGAGTTTATTTTATGTCATGTATTGGTGATGAGTATTAGTTTTTTACTGCCAATGAGAAAAGTGCCCAGAAGGAAGAAAAAGTACATATCAAAATTTGCTCTAGTCTCGATCGATGACCAAAAGACCTCTGATCGGGATGAAATTTCAGTATGTTGTTCCTAAATCTTGCATCTTGACATCCAATGGTGAGAATCTGATTTTGAGCTCTCTAACTTAGAATTTTCTGTCTAGCTCTCCTTGTATACGAGTTTGTCATATGTCATATTTGGGTGATGATTATTACATTTTTTTGTGTCAAAGAGAAAAGTGTCCAAATGAGAGAGAAAGTGCGTAATAGAATTTGCTCAAGCCCCTGTTGATTACCAAACGACCTCTGATCGGGAGGAAATTTTAGTATGTTGTTCCTGAGTCTTGCCTTTTGACATCCAATGGTTAGAATCTGATTCGGAGCTCTCTAACTTAGTATTTTCTGTCTAGCCCTCCTTGTATACAAGTTTGTATTATGTTATGTTTGAATGATGATTATTAGATTTTTTTGTGCCAAAGAGAAAAGTGCCCAGACGAGAGAGAAAACGCGTATCAAAATTTAATCAAGCCTCGTTCGATAACCTAATGACCTCTGATTGGGATGAAATTTTAGTATATCGTTCCTGAGTCTTGCCTCTTGACATCCAACGGTTAGAATCTGATTTCAAGCTCTCTAACTTAGTATTTTCTTTCTAGCCCTCTTTGTATACTACTTTGTATTATGTCATATATTGGTGATGATTATTAGATTTTTTACTACTAATGAGAAATGTGCCCAGAAAGGAGAAAAAGTACATATCAAAAATTGCTTTAGTCTCGATCGATGACCAAACGACCTCTGATCGGGAGGAGATTTTGGTATGCTGTTCCTGAGTCTTGCCTCTTCACTTCCAGGAGTTGGAATTGGATTTGGAGCTCTCTAACTTAGTATTTTATGTCTAGCCATCCTTTTATACGAGTTTGTATTATGTCATGTTTTGGTGATGATTATTAATTTTTTTTTGTGCCAACGAGAAAAGTGCCCAGATAAGAGAGAAAAAGTGTATCAAAATTTGCTGTAGTCTCGATAGACGACCAATTGACCTCTGATCGGGATGAAATTTTAGTATGGTGTTCCTGAGTCTTGCATCATGACATCCAATGGTCAGAATATGATTTGGAGCTCTTTAACTTAAAATTTTCTATATAGCCATCCTTGCATACGAGTTTGTTTTATGTCATATTTGGGTGATGATTATTAGATTTTTTTGTGGCAGTGAAAAAAGTGCCCAGAAGAGGGAAGTACATATCAAAATTTGCTAAAGCCTCGGACGATTACCAAACGACCTCTAATCGGTATGAAATTTTAGTATGTTGTTCCTGAGCCTTGTCTCTTGACATCTAGCGGTTAGAATCTGATTTAGAGCTCTGTAACTTAGTATTTTCGGTCTATCTATCCTTGTATACGAGTTTGTATTATGTCATGTTTGGGTGATGATTATTTAATTTTTTTGTGCCAACGAGAAATGTCGGACCCCGTTCCCGGAGCCCAACTATCCCGGGAGATGAGCCCTGCTGAGACTCATTTCCCGAGATAAGAGCCTGACTGACATGCTAAAAAAACAACGTTTGGCTGCTGAACTACACTGGTGGTGGGTTTACCCTAACGGTAACATTTGCTGTCAAACCTTAACCCAAAACTGCTCTTGAAACAACCTAAAAACAAAAGAAAACAA
>JANIHZ010141038.1:0-10997 GCA_027478365.1 Erythroxylum rufum
TCCCTCTCTCACGATTCTTCCCTCTCAAGTTTTAGACAATCCCTTATTCATCTTCTAACTTATACTCCTAATGGTCATGAATTGTCCATTTTGCCCTTATACATTTTCTTACCTCTTCAATGTAACTTACTCCATTCTATACTCTAACTTATTGTTAATTTCTTCATTTATTACTTCTTCTTCCATCAATCTAAGCAATGGTCCTCCAATCACAAAAACAAATTAATCAAAACCTCAAAATTTATTGAAATCATACTTATTCAACGAGAAAAGAAATCGGGGGCCAACAAGAGCATATTAATAACAAAATTTCCACAGTAAAATAGACCACAAAGAAATCGCATACCTAGTTTCTAACATAAGCAAAAACATGTCAAAGTAACACAACCAAGTCGAAATAGAATAACAGACACACTTTTTAATTCATAATTACACAACCTAATTTCTTCAAACCACAAGGGAAAAAGGTACAGAACCTCGAATCCAGGAAGTTCCAAATCAATGGGAAATCCAATCCATATTAGAAATATCAAAATCCTTCGCAAAAATCCAAATACCCAAATGAAAAACAGAGCGTAGCGATTAAAAATCCATATTATTGCTTACGGTCAATTTACCAGCTTCCATATTATTTAATTACCAACAAAGATGACATAACAAAAATGTTTTACCTTTTATATCTCAAGCTATTAAAATTGTCTAGTTTAACCAATCAAACATTTGAATACACTTTCATAAGCTATAATAGAGTTATAGTTTAATTTCCTTTGGAAGGACTTCACATATGCTTTACATTTCTTTAACATCATTGGTTAATGTAGCAACTGCCCATTTAATGGCTCGAAATTTATTTGATGCTACACATTATAATGGGAGAAAACTAGAGCATGCCATAAACGATGGAAAACAACACATTACAGAAGAAGGTTATCTTCTTCATGCATAAAGACACTAGATTACGTTACATAAAAGGTTTCAAAATCATCACAACCTTCCTTTTTGTATTTATGTTAATCTTTGTTGGCCAATTCAAGTAAAATACATGTAAACAAAGACCTCTTTAAATCAAATTCAGAAGACCCAGTAATCAATGACTTTTGATAGGAAGAATAACTTTGACCGTTTGCCATTCAAAATTAACAAAGAGAGACATATAAGAGGTAACAATTACTTTTTGATGTTTCTAAATGTAATATCTAAAGAACCATCCAAAAGTAGAAATAGAGTGTTCTGAAGTTGGAGGTCTGACCGTGTAACTTAAAAGTATATATATAACAACCTAAGGTGGGCAAAGAAAGGATTACCCACCAACTTCTTCAGCACTGATTGATGTATGCTGCTGACAAATCAAATCTCAAGATTGCCACCTGCTCCTGAGTGTCAATCCACAGTTACGTCCCTGTTACAAAATAGTCCAGTCGATTCTCGCTCCTGTACAATAAATCAAATTAACATCTATCCAAAATCACTCAAACCCACATTTTCGTTTGCAAAAGAACATAAATTTCTCAATCTCTCAATGAACACCTCAGTTTTTCTATGTTTTCAAGCATGAGAGAAGAAGGAGGAAGTAAAATAAACGCAAACATATATACATTAATTGGATGAGAAGATAAGAAAAAATGCCTCATCAGACTGATCGCCGACGAAAATGAAGGAAACATACTTTAGAAATGTTGGCCCCCGAATTTTTCTTCTTTAGCTAAGCATGTTTTAAATAATTATGACGTTTGAATAGGTGGATTTTTGGGAGTTAAATTTTTTTTATATGTCTATGTTGGTAGAATTTATTTCATTAGTTAAATTGGAAGTATTAAGATTGCATAAAAAGGGTGTTTTGGGTAGCTTACTTAGTTTAAAAACCATAAGGCATTAAAGGAAGGGCAAAGTGGACTTTTATCAATCATTAAGGGTAAAATGGGAAGAAAAAAATGTTGTTTTCTTCCTAAAGAGGCAAAAAACGAAAATGGAAACAAAGGCGGTGAAATAACAAATCAAAGAGAGAGAGAAAAGAGATTTCGGTGTTGAGAGGAAAGAAGAGAGTTGAGCTAGGGTTTCATCTTTATCTAGCTTTCTAGAGATATTTTGAGGTTGTACAAAAGGGAAAAAGGTAGAGGAAGATGAGAGCTTTCTTTGGAAGCAAACATCTCTTCATCTGGTGAAGGTTTAAGGTAAGAACATTTTAAATGCTTTGGATTTTGGAAGGGTTTAAGTTCATAAAGCTTAGCAAATGCATGGGTTTAGGTATTTTAGAACTAATTTTAGTTTTTGTGCTTTATTGGATTTTCAATTGAAAACCCTATTGAGTGGGAAATTGTCATTATTGAAGGAAATCAAGGAGGGGATCGAGTGACGCAAGAGGAGCAAGAGGAAAGACATCCTTAAGCCATGTTATTAAGCAAGGAATTCAAGGTGGGTACTTTTTTATAATTAAGTAATGAGCCATCAATGTCTCTGTCAAGAAATGGAAATAAACGAGCTTCAACTACTTCTAAAATGTGCATTTATTGTTCTTTGAATGATTTGAAAATGTGCTGCATATTTGTGTATATAAATTTTGTTCGATTTATGAAAATGATTTTGAAAAAGTATCAAGCTTAAGAAATAAAGTTTCAGAAATATGCCTTTTTGGGCAATATGTTTTACAAGTTATGAAATATATGTTATGTGGGTTTGTGGTGGTCCCCTATGTTAAGTCAAGTGCACTTTGACAAAAGGCTTCTTCCGCCTACCCGCTAGTGGTATGGAGCTCCTTCATGGACTTCCATATGTTCACGGCTACGCAAGAACATTATATGGAAATGCGTATTACGTTATGTTTTTTTTTTGATCCACCCGAGCTATTTTGATATGCTTATGTGTTCATGATAAGTTGACAAGAGTAATGCATACATAGTTTGCATAAAGCTGAATTTTTGCGATGGAAGTGAGTTTATAAATGATTTTTCTTGTTACTGATTATAAAATTGTTACCCACGAGCTTTAAGCTTACCCCCACTTTCTTCCCCATAAGCAGGTGATGAGCAAGAGATCGAGTAGTTAAGAGCCAAGGCATCACTCCACTTTTGAAATGTTTTTGTAATTTAAGCTAATCTTGTAAAACAAAGCTTTAGTTGCATTTTGAGCAAATTATTTTTCATGTATCTTTTGTATTTTGGGATTTTAGAGATATTAATGTATTTGCGGCTTGAAATGCCCACTAAAGCTTTGTAAAACTTTTATCTTTTGATGCGAATGGAATATGATTTCGTTTTTGCTCATGATTCTCAAAGTTTGTCTAATGCATTTTCAAGTTTACATAAGGAAAAAAAAATTCGTGTTCTGACTTTAGGGAAAAATCTGGATTGATTTAGGCTAATTTAGGCAAGTTGTCTCCTAGAAAGTTGTAGGTCTTTCTTTTATCTTTCCAACAGTATATAGTATGAAATTTTGGACATCTGAGTCGAAAGGTATGGTCCTTATAAGGGATGATGCTCAAGAGTCAAGTTGTATCATCTGTAAAATGTTTGGTCTGTGATGACCTCATATAGTCTGTAAAGTTGAATGGTTTGTAATGACATCATATAGTCTGTAAAATTGTATGGTCTGTGATGACGTCATATAGTATGTAAAATTGTATGGTCTGTGATGACATCATATGGTCTATGATGACATCATATGGTCTGTAAAGTTGTATCTTCTGCTTTTTGCTTCTTCTGAGTTTTGCTTCTTCTACTTTTTCATCTAGTTTCATCTAGCCTATCGTCTAGTCCATTTTCTACCCCTTAGACAATAGAATTTGTCTTCGAGGTCTTCATAAAAGTGTAGATGTTGAAGTCCTCTTTCAAACAATCCAAAGAACACCTTAATCCGAAATCTGTAGGGAAAGTTATGACAATTTTCCCAATCCTGTATCGTCCGATGATGTCACTTCGTCTATAAATGACATAATATCGTCTATTCCTATTTTTCAGATGATAGAATGTCTTGAAGGTCTTCATGGACGTTGTAGATCTTGAAGTCCTCTTTCAAACCATCTAAAGAACACCTTCATCCAATATCTGTAGGGAAAGTTATGGCAATTTTCCCAATTTGTCTGTTTTTTCATCTAGTTTCGTTTGATCCTTTCATCTGGTCCAATTTTGACCCTCTAGATGGCAGAATCTACCTTCAAGGTCTTCTTGAATATTTTAGACCTATGAGTCTTCTTTCAAATTGTCTAGGATTGATCTTATTCCAACATCTCTAGTTAAAGTTTTGCTATTTGTCCCGAGGTAGGTGTATTATGTTTGAGGGCATAACACTGTTGTGGGATGATGCCTGGTTCATGGAAATAACCCTATAGGATGATACGTTCACGTTTTATGACTCTGAATGTTGGGCTCTGAAATCAGGGTCCAATAAGAAATCTGTCGGTGTCTTGCTTGGAGAATCACAAATAGAACAAAGAACAGACAGTCACTAAGAAAAGCAAGAAAGTGGAGATGAGACCAGAAAGTAGAGAAAAGAGACGAAAGCATAAAGAGGGGGAGAGAGCCACCGGGCATGAGTGAGACCAGACGACGCGTGAGTGAGAGTTTCTAATTGAGGGGAATAGGAGAGACGAATTTTGTGGTGGGAAGAGAGGGACGAACTTGTCCAGAAGTGAGAGAGATGTGTTTACCTATTCCGGATGTGCATGGAATAGGTAAAGACAAGGTGATATGATCTTTATCTATTCCCTTATATCCAGGAATTATTAATATGAGGAATAGTTATTCTATTGGCTTTTTTAACTAAACAACAGAATACCGATTTTTTAGGAATAGATAGGTAATAGGTATCCTATTACCCTCAACCAAATAGGCTAGTAGAGAAGGAAAGGAAGAAATTCTTGTTGTTGTTGTCGTGGTTGTTGTTGTTATTGTTGTTGTTGTTTTCGTTGTTGAAGTGAATCACACATTAATAAAGACTTAATAATCGATATACAATTGCACAAGAAGGGGGGTTGAATTGTGTATTCTTTTTCACTGATCCCCTTTTTAACAATTTCTTTAAAAGAAACTTGTTCTTTTCTCAAACTATTGAAAATCAATATTGTAAAATATTTTCTGAATTCTCATATGAAAATAGTAAGATTAAAAATTCAAAGTTAAAAGAGAGTTGAGAGTTGAGAGAGTGTTGACACAACAAATTTATACTGGTTCACCCTAAATTGTGGGTTACGTCCAGTCCTTAAAGATCTTTCTGAGATTTCACTATCTTTCACAAACGTTACAAGTATTTTTTAATTCCGAGCTTCTTCAAGTCTCTTACAACAAGTATTCTTTCACACTTAGCCTCTTCAGGTTATCTGCTTTTCTTTCAACTGAAAGATGTTTTGAGCTTTGTTACAAATAAAGATTGCTCTAATTTTTCGCATAATAAGATTTCCCAAATCGCTAAGCTTTTTAAAATCTCTAACTTCTGCAGTCTTCGACTCCGACTCATATTTATAGCCTTCGTCTTCAACTGTTTCTTGATAACTGCTTCTTTCTTCTTGTTTCTTCATCTTTCAAGAATCAGTTATTCAGTTGAGTTCTGTAACTAACTCAAGCTTATTAGTAATCTGGCATGGTATCGGTTTTTTTGTCTCACTTTCTTCCGTCTGATTTTTTTTCTTTTGCGCCTTCCATCTCACTTTTGGTTGGCACCTTCCGTCTGCCTTTCTATCTTCTGTCTTTTATCTTCACGCTTCCGTCTGATTTTCTATCATCTGACTTTTAGCTTTGCGTTTTAGCTTCGCGCTTCTGTCTGATTTCCTATCGTTTGTCTTTTATCTTTGTGCTTCCGTCTGATTATTTAGCTTTGCTCCTTCCGTCTCATATTCTTCTACTTCCATCTTATTTTCTTCTTTTATTATTATTTGTTCTTCATCAAAATCATTTACATAAATTCATTTTGACTTAACACTTCTGTCACATTCCGTAGTGGCTTCCATTTAACAATATCAACTCTAATCCCTACAGAAGAGACAACATATCCTAGAAAAGATACCTCTTGAAGCCAGAAATCCCACTTGCTCAACTTAGCATACAACTATCTTTCCCTTAGGGGCTATAACACGACTCGAAGATGCTCAATATGATCAAGTTCATTCTTATAATAGATCAAGATATCGTCTATAAATACCACAACGAACTGGTCTAAATAAGGCCTGAATATTCTATTCATCATATCTATAAATGTCGTTAGAGTGTTAGTTAACCCGAATGTCATTACCAAGAATTCATAATATCCATATCGGGTCCTAAACGTAGTCTTCGGTACGTCCACATCCTTTACTCAAGGTTGATAGTATCCCAATCGCAGATCTATCTTTGAAAACACCCCTGCATGTTTCAATTGATCAAATAGATCTTCAATCTTTGGTAATGGATACTTATTCCTCACTGTGACTCTATTAAATTGCCTGTAATCAATGCACATCTGCAAAGTACCGTCCTTTTTCTTAACGAACATGACTGGTGCTCCCCACGGTGATACACTGGGTCGAATAAACCCTTTATCTGGAAGCTCTTTTTACTACACCTTCAACTCCTTAAATTCAATAGGAGCCATTATGTACGATGCTCTAAATATAGGAGCAATGCCAGTCATAACTTCAATAGACAACTCCACCTCCCTTTCAGGAGGGAGTACAGGTAATTCTTTAGGAAACACATCTGAAAATTCTTTCGCCACAGGAATATCTAGCAATATACCACCCTCCTTCTTAGAATCAAACACAAAAGCCAGATATGCTTCATATCCCTTCCTGAGGAGCTTTTGAGCTTACATAGTAGATACCACATTAGTTAAGAAACTAGTGTGGATGCCTTGTAATACTATTTTAGGGTGATCAGGCCCCCCAAGCATAACTGTCTTAGCATTACAATCAACTACTACCTGATGCTTGGATAACCAATCCATATCCATAATCAAATCAAATTCATGAAAAGGTAATCTAATAAAATCTGCTACATATTCATTTCCTTAAATCATAATAAGACAATTCCTAAACACCTGATTATCCAACACACTACTACCTAGAGGACTGGTTACAAGGATATCATATTCTAACTGATCTATAAACATCTCCTTATCTGGCATTTCTCTAACACAGATATAGGAATGAGAAGATCTAGGATCAGTTCAATCTCCAACACGCGTATCGAATCTCGCCTACTCTCGAGATCTTTGCCAATACTTCTCGTATCCCTCACCTAATTCACAAGTCCATCGGGTTTTGCTCGCCAACTCGCAAGACTTCGCCTTGTTCCCTCGTCAACACACCTTCCTCGTGCCAACTTGCGTCCCAAGCATTGGCCAAGGCTCACCAACACTCGCATGATCCTGCAATCTGGACTTAGGGTCTAACAGTTATCTTCTTTTGGGCTGTTGTTTTGGTGTGCACTACTAATGTTGCGTTTTAATTTATTTTTTAGCTTCCTCCTGCATGCTATGTCGTTTTGCTTGGCTCTCTTAGCTTGTTGCTCTGTTGTTTTACTCTCTTTTGGCTGCCTTTTGAGTTGCTTCTTTAAGCTCCATCAAACATTAAAAAAAAGTAATATAATTTAATCTCTTCTAGATAAAATATGAAACTAAACATCTTAAGTTATTAATAATAAAATACAACATTATTCACCTAAGTGTATTATATAAATGATTTAAAACAATATCAAATAGGGGTGTAAAATATGTTATAATTTCTACTTATCACATTCCCCCACACTTAGCTTTTAGTCATCCTCAACAAAACAACAATATAATGCAAATATAAATCTAGTTACTATCGTACCTCATATAGAAGAAATTAAGAAAATTGAACAAGTGAGAAATTTTATTTACAAAAATCATAATATATTCGCAATCGGTTTAATCATCAACATAACTTCTTTTAAAACATCTTTAAATTTTCAATTTTAGCCTCACACTTTAGAGACTTCCACATTTCATCTTAATAAAGTTAGTCTATAAGTAATGTAGGTATCATAATTCTACATACAAAACATCTTGGTTTGACTTGAATTTCCTTTTTATCACTAGCTCCTAACACAATAGACGCTTTACCCTTTGTGCTTGGTTCATCTTCTCTCCTTACTTATGATCTCAAAGGAGTACTTAGTCCCTTGTCCTTAAGTGTTTCCCCATTAACCATATTTTTTAGGTCTTAAAGGGGTACTTGATTAATAACATTTTTATAGAAAATTAAATTTTCAAAGTCACATCAAGTATTTCTCCAGTAATCAAAAGTAAATGAAAATCACCAAGGATACTAGAAATTTTTTAATTGAGTGAAAGTCTGATCTTAATGCTACGTATGTAAAATTAAAATGAGACTTCCAATTGCTTATAAACTAAACTTAATAAGATGAAGGTTAATTCTCTTAAGTGTAAACTTAAAATTAAACAAAAGAGTTTTAAAACATGTTATGTTAAAGAAATAACCTATGCAACTTGCTAATCCATCAACCATAATGTTAAAATTTGTTGTTCTTCTTTTTATGTGGTTATAAAACTAAATGCAAGAATATAAAACATAATAATATGAAAGCTAGCTACCCTAAGCAATCCAAATTCCTATTTTTTAATCCCTATTTTTCAAGTTTTCAATTTTTGCATATAAAATGAACAAAATAACCACATTATGTCTTTATATTCCCCCACACTTAAATTTTACATTGTCCTCAACATAGCAGCTAAATGCAGAAAAAAAAAAAAAAGGAACATCCAAGCAAAACAAGCAGATAAAATAGCCAAAATATTTTGATTTTTATGAAAATAAATAGCTTAAATAAATAAATAAATGAGCTAAAGGGAAAGAAATTCAAATCTAATTTTTTGTCGATTTGGGTTGCCTACCAAGTGACGCCTTTGATTTATGTCATTGGCTCGATGTCCTCCGTTGCTGTCAAGGTTCTTATAACAAAATTTCTTCAAACATCATTACATCAAAGAAATAGCAAAGGGACCTAACCATCTAGATTGAAATTTACCAAAGAATAACTTTAGCTTAGAATTAATAAAAGAATTTTTTGTCTGATAGTAAATGATTTCCTGGCTATCTTTATATCATACAAATTTTTAGTCTTTTCTTTATAGATCTTAGCATTATCAAACGCCTTTAGCCTAAGTTCCTTAAGCTCTTAAGGCTGTAACTTCCTTTCATTTCCTACTTTTTCATAATCTAAATAGCATTGTTTCACCGCCAAATATAATTTATGTTCAATTTCTTCTAGTAAGTGATAAGCTTAACCATAAATTGGTCTATAAGGGGGCATACCTATTGGAGTTTTGTAAGCAGTTCTATAAGCCCATTGAGTATCATCCAATCTTATTCCCCAATCCTTTTTGTTTGGCTTTACCATCTTTTCCAAAATAGTATTAATCTACTTGTTTGATATTTCAGGTTCTGCATTTTTCTGGGGTGGTATGCAATAGTGACGCGGTGAGTTACATGATATTTTTCCATAACAACCTCCAAAGTCCTGTTACAAAAATAAGTACCATGATCACTGATAATGGCCTTAGGTACACCAAATCAATTAAAGATATGAGAATTTAGAAATTTAATGACTATCTCCGCATTATCCAATCTAGTGGCCTTTGTTTCTACCTATTTTGAAACATAGTCTACAGCAAGTAAAATATATACATTTCCAAAAGATGAAGGGAATGGACCTATGAAATCGATTCCCCACACATCAAAAATTTCACAAACCATAATATTGTGTTAAGGCATCTCCTATTTATTGGATAAGTTTCATATCTTCTGGCATTGCTCAAATGACCTACAAATCTTTATGCGTGGTAGGCCAATAGAATCCATTCTTTAGAACCTTGTGAGTTATCCTCTTCGGCCCAAAATGACCACCTCCTTCTAAAGAATGACAAAAGGTAAGAATAGACTTGTGTTCTATTTTTGGTACAGACCTGCGAAAAATTTGGTCAGAACACGCTTTCCACAAATAAAGATCATCTTATAAATAGTATTTGGATTCAGCCTTTATTTTATCCTTTTCAACTCTTATTAAATCATTCAGAAACATCCTAGTAACTAAATAATTGCATATATTCGCATACCAGGGGGAATCACCTTTAATTAAAGAGAAAAGTTACTCATTTGAAAAGAATTTATAAAACCATAGGCCAATCCTCATTAGGTATTATTCTACTAAGGTGATATGTTACTAAATTCTCTGCAGCTTTTTTTGTCTCTAATTTCTAAATCAAATTCTTTTAATAAAAGCATTCATTATAATAACCTAGGCTTTTATTCTTTCTTTTTTTAATAAATATTTAAATGTAGCATGGTCTAATAAAACAATTACTTTGTTCCTAAAAAGTGTGAACGAAATTTTTCTAAGGTAAATATAATAGCAAACATTTCTTTTTCCATTGTAATGTAATTACATTGAATGGGATCCAAGTATTTAGATGCATAATATATCACATGAGGCTCTTTGTCTATTTTTTGACCTAATACTGCTCCAACCACCTCATCACTCGCATCACACATTATTCCAAATGGCAAATTCCAATTAGGTGGGTGAATTACAAAAGCACTAATCAATTTTTCTTTCACTTCATCGAAAGCATTTTTACAAGCATCATCAAATACAAAAGAAGAGTCTTTTGCTAGTAATGCACATAAAGGTGATGCAATTTTTAAAAAGTCTTTGATAAACGACGATAAAAACCAACATGGCCTAAAAATGATCTAACTTCCCTAAAATAAGTAGGATATGAATAAGAACTTATGGTCTCTATCTTGGCCTTGTCAACTTCTAAACCTTTTGAACTTAATACAAGCCCTAATTCCATACCTTGTTCTACCATAAAATGACACTTTTCATAATTTAAAACAAGATTAGTATCAGTGCATCTTTACAAATCAATAAAAAGAATATGGAGACACATATCAAAAGAATCACGAACACCGTGTTGGAACCCGTTATCGGATGTCCAACCTCTTATTAAAAACCCTCGTGACAAAACCGAATCCGCGTTGGAAACGA
>JANIHZ010141079.1:0-10994 GCA_027478365.1 Erythroxylum rufum
CCCTTCATTCCCATCCACAGGTGATGAGAAGAGGATCGTGTGAAAGAAAGTGAAAGATTTCGGTTGTATGTGTTCTTCTTGTATTGGTTTTAAGTTCGATTGGTGTGGAACATTTGGGGATTTTGTACCTTTGATTTTGGAATTGATGTGTATTATTTGTATTGTAATTATTTTTGAGAATGTAAATAATGAGTTATGGATTGTGTATTGATTTGGGGTATAAATGTGTAGGATTATGAATTGTGAAATAGTGTATGGTTATGAAAGAGCAATCGTATATGGATTTGTGTATGGACATGACAATGGGAATTGTGTAGGAATGGCATGAGATCAATTGATGGAAATGAAAAAAAAAATTTGAAGCGATGTTAACTAAGGTTTGATCGTATGATATGAATCGTTTTCGGATCGAGAGTTGGGCTCCGGAAACGGGTCCCAATAGATTTCTTCTCCGGTGCATTGTTGTGTGTTGTCGTCGGCGTTGTAGTCAATTAGTGGTGCGTCAGAAGCTTGTCATCTTTTCCCACCATTTGTGAACTCGTGGAGGTATAAAGTTTCACCGTGGTTTGATTTGAGTTTTTTTTTAGTATGTTTGAGTAATTTGTTTTGTATGTTTGAGTATTTTGTGGGTGGATAAGAACATTTAAGGTTGAAATGTCAGTGTTAGAAGGTTGAGTTTTCAAATATGCTTATGAAGTTGGGATGATTTGTTGATGCATAGTAGCTGTTTGATGAAATGCCTCTTACTTGAAAATTTTGTTAATGTGTGAAGATGAAGTTAATTTGTATCAGAGAGTGAATTAATACATGAGCCTATTTGATGATTAAGGATTATCAAATAATAGTTTTTAGTGTTTAGCCTTCTGTGATGATTAAGGATAATGTATCAAATAAAGGTGTTTAGTGTTTAGCCTTATTTGATGATTTTATTCTTACTTATAATTTTAGCTAAATTAAAGTTTGCTTTAATTCTTGTTTGTTGACTTATCTTTTTAAACAGCTCAATTTCTTTTGAAATATATCTTTGAATTATTTGAGTTTTCATGAATCATTGATTTAGATTGAACTACAATAGGAAAACATGCATGAGGGTTGAGATCTTCCTTACTAAATATTGATTAATTTTTTATGATGATTGATTTTTGAAAAATGAAATATGATCCAATACATGTTATTTGAAATTATTTAACTTGATAAGTGATTCAAATTGCATATGTGAATGTTCTTAGCTAAATTTTGAGAGTATTTAACTTGTATTTTGAGTTTTTTATATGGTTTGGTACTTATTGTAGTTGGTCCCTATAAGTACCTAATTATTCATCTAATTTACCCTTTGATAAATAACCCCTATGAGTGATAATGACGTTATGTTATCAAGTTTTGAGACCATGCTTGTAATGTTATCAAGTTTTACACTATGTATAAAAGTATAGATCTATTAACTTCAATTATGCTTTATGCAAGATTTTTATTGATTTCCTAGAAAGTCATCATTCTTTTCCTTAAATTCCATATCCTTTTATTTCCAAGAAACAATATAACCATTTGTTATCTTGTTTGTTTTAAATTTAAATTTCATTGGTTATCTTAAACTTTTTCTATATTTCAAACAACTTTTGACATCTCTTTAACTTTTCTATTGCATTTGCATTGAGGTTATTAGTTTGGTACATAAAAAAACACGGTGGTAGTTGTGTTGCGTAAGTACATAAAAACACAATGGTAGTTGTGTTGCGTAAGTGCCTTATAAAGTTGTAACATACATGCATCTTACGTTTTGTATTTCTTTTTAGCACGTTAAACTTGATACTTATACTAGCAATCACTCATTATATTGTTTGTATTGTTCTCTATTTTTATTTCATAGTTCGATTTAGTGTTTTTAGTTTTTAGTAAAACTTTTATTTTCTTCTTTACTTCGCTTATTTATGGTTGCTCATTAATGAAATTACCATACTACAGTGAAGATGTGAGTTATAATTGTTAACTTTAATATGACCAATGTTTGATGTGAAAAGTTGAAAAGGTTCATGTATCTTAAATATCATATTAGCTTACATCTCCAAACCAATATAAGGCTACCATATTGTGAACTCATGTCCCTGAAACCCCTGCAGTCAATGAAACCTCTTCTTTGAACCATAATCAACATTATATAGATATAATGTTGTCAACACCCTTACTAAAACTTTAAGTCATAGTAATAGAATTATTATTCTCCTTTATTTTTGTCTATGTGAAATTGCTTCATCTAAATTTATATGCATGCACTTTATTTTTCATTCTAGATCCGTCATCGTCTTCTTTCACGTACTTTAGGAAGATCCTTCTGCGTGTCAGTTGAGGTAAGTGAATTTGTTTTTGACTACCTTTTTTAACTTAGTTTAATTTGGATTTTTTTTTTGCAGTTTAAACTTCCCATCTAAACGTATTACATGGCTGATGTTTGGCTTGCACGAACTGAAACTTGTTTATGGTATGAACTTCGGTTTATCAATGAATTAATATAGGATGAGTTTGAATTATATTATTGTTACAATTAGCTTAATTATGTCAATCCATTATTTCATTAATGCTCTTTGAAATGATTAGCTTCTCTTTATTTTATCTTTTTAAAATTGTATATGTTAAAACAATTTATTAAAATAAGTATTTGTATTGTTATGAATACTTATTATATTTGGCACTAGTACATATTTAATATAGGTTAAATATCAAACTTTTAACATTAATTCTCTTATAATAGATATGATTACAAACATATATGTTCGATCTTAAGTTTACAAATATTTTAAATCTGAACCCATAAACTTTAACCCATAACCCGTGATGGAGCTCCTATGAGGCTTATCAGTGAAAAATATGAGGAGCACAGTACAGACATTGACAAGTCAGTTGTAACAGAGTTCGATATTAAGTTTACAAATATTTTAAATTTGAACCCATTAACTTTAACCCATAACCTGTGATGGAGCTCCTGTGAGGCTTATCGGTTAAAAATATGAGGAGCACAGTGCAGACATTGACAAGTCAGTTGCAACAGACGATATAGTACATGGCTAAGCTCCAAAATGAGATGGAATAGTTGAAGGAGAGGCTTAGCACCTCAGACCATCCACAGTCACCAACACAATATGATTGTTGTAATCATTTGGTTTGAATTACCAAAGACTTATTATGTACAATTTAATGTTTTTATTATCAATGAAGAAAATGTTAACTTTATATGATCAATCAACTTTCTGTTTAAACAAATTAAATATATAAACAAATCAAAAAATTATACACAGATAATTCATAACTGTTGTAATTATGCATTAATCATAAGATTATGAAATTTAATGTCAAGATGTTTTAAAAATTTTAATATCTTTACCGACAGAAAATACAGCTTCGTATGCAAAATGCATTATACTTACCGACTATTTACCATAAACTGTTGACAAAATGTAAGATATTTACCGATATTTTGTCATACACCTTCGGCAAAATGTAAGATATTTATTGACAAAACATCTGAACCGTCGGTAGACTCACCGAAGGATTACTCAAATCGTCGAAAAATTCACCGACGGATAACAATACCGTCAGTAAATATACCGACGGATAAAAAAAACAGTCGGTAAATTTATCGTCAGTAAATATACCAACCGATAGATTAATCCGTCAGTATATTTTTCGACGAATAGAACAAACTATCGGTATATTTACCAACGACCTCTTTCATGACGCCTGTATCCTTCAGTGGATTTCGTTGCTAAATTATATTAACTATGAACATTTTTTGTTGGTAATGTCTGTCACTAAACAAAATTGTTCTTGTAGTGTTATATTCAAACTCAAATTCAAAAGTCCCTTAACTTGCTTCTAAATGGCATTAGAGTAGTAGCACTAAAAGAATAAATGTGATAATTTTTTAGTTCCTAATCTACATAGTCCGCATGAGTTCAACATTTGAGGGAAGTGGATTTTATCCTTCATACTAATTTTGTTTGTAGCTTCCAGCCACTTGAAGAATGAAATTTTTGGTGAGAGACTTCTATCCCAAATGATTTCGGGCTAATCCACTATCGAGCCTCTTGGTCTAAGCCATTCTTTATAAGCTATCTTTGAGAAAATCCCTTTGTTGATTGTTCCAGATATAACAATCATTCTACTCATTATTAGGAGTATAATTAGGAACCAATTGGCTTAATTCACTTGGATAATTGTGTCATCACCCACCCTCAATCCACATACTAACCTTTGTTCGGGTTGGAAAATTATCTATGAATTGGACAATTTCTACTTATGAATTAATGCTTCATTACTTGTCTAATTATCTTACCAAAGAAAAACTGAGGAGTCATCCCAAATTCTACAACTTATAATAGGTTCAATAAAGTGAGAAGATTTATTTTTAACTACCAAATACTTTCCCCCTTAAGTATATAGCTATGTATCCATGTATCCATAATGATTCTTCATCCATTAATACTCAGAAAAGCCTCTTAGCCATCAAAACCTTATTGGTTTATAGGAGTGATATCAAGACCCTCTTCGCCAAACAATTTACATACTTCTAACCATTTGACCTTAGTGTAGCATTTACAATTTTACCCCACAAAATTTCCTTATCATTCCTTTAATAGTCTTCATTAAGACCTTAGATAAGAACATATGTGCACTCTAGTAGATATACATGAAATTAATTATAGCTTTGATCAATTGTAGTTCAGCACCAAAAAAGAGCTCTTTATTATACCAAACACCTAATTGCTTTTGAACTTTTCCATTAGAGGTAAATACTCAAATTGTAACCTTCTTGTAACCAAAGGTAGTTTAAGTACATTAAAGGAGGGCTTTTAATAGAAATGACCGTCAATGCTTTCAGTTTATTCGCATATGACAACACTATGGTAAGATAACTTTTGTTATAGTTAATTTTTAATGCAGAAAGTACCCGAAAATTAATTAGAGATTTAATTAAGACTTGAATTGATTTAGCTTCAGCTTTAGAGTAAACTTACTAGCTTAATCTTTTACACTTGCTATAATACCTAAAGATTGCACTCTTTAAGATATTATCCTTCAATAGTAGAGTCAATGCCTTCATAGAGAGGATGAATGGATAAAGAAATTAAGGGTCTCCTTGTTTAATACCCTTTTATCCCTTAAACAACTTTAAGGGAACTTTATTGATCAATACACTAAAAGATTTAAAAGAGGAGCAAGCCATCATCTATTTCCTAAAAATATAAGGAAATACAAGAACATCAAGTGAGTTAGATGAGAATTCCTAGCTTATACAATCAAATGCTTTGTTGAAGTCAACCTTAATAACAAAATTTTGGAATGATTTCTTTTTAGTATATCCCTTTAAGAGTTCTTGAGTAACGATTATATTATCACTAACTAATCTACTTTCAAGAAAAGCTCTTGGGTATTGCTTATGGTAAATTGAAGAACCACTTTTAGTCTATTTTCCAATATCGTGAAAATGATTTTAAACAAAATGTTTCTATAAGAAATTGGCCTATAGTCCCCAAAGGATGAAAGATTAGGAATATTATAAGCAAGACATATAAATGTTTTGTTAATTTCCTTAAGTAGGGTTACACAATTAAAAAACTCCTTAACAGCTTATTTCACCATAAAGCCCACCATTAGCCAAGCTTGATAAAAGAAGAATCCATTTGAACCATCAAGTCCATGAGCCTTTTGACCATTCATCTAGAAGACTATTTGCTCAATTTCTAGATCATCAACTTGTTTAGAGAGTAGAAGACCTGCCCTTTTCCTTATCTGTTTGTCAATAAAGGCTTTTAAAAGCTCTACCGATTAAGAGCTAGGAGAATGAGAACCTATAAAGTTCTTAAAAAATGACACTACCTTAGTTAACAACGCCTCTTGGTTAGTGATGAAATCATAATTTTAAGAGAAAATAGAGCATATGTTTTTAGGGTTCCTCTTAGCCAAGATAGTGTTAAAGAAAAATTTTATAATCCTCTCTCCCTTCTTTAGCTAATTATTCCTATCCCTTTGCTTTAGTATAGTAGCATGATCATCCAATTTACTTAAATAGCTCTTAAGGGTCATTTTCTCTTCAATTAGTAGCTCCTTACTACACGGATTTATAGACAAACTCTATTGAATTCTTTCAAGCTTACCCTTTACACTCTTAACTACTTCCATAGTGTTAAGGCCCCTTGTAGCATTTAACTTCTTCAATTCCTTCTTGATACCTTTTAATTTTTACATACATACAAATTGTTTAGAGCTATATATCCTAGATGACATCTCTTTCGATATTGCCTCGTGAAATCCATCATCAAAAGCAAGGAAGTTGTTAAAACTAAAAGGGAACTTTTTCCTTACCTTTTGGAACAAATTACTATTCCAAATATGTGCATGATCTAAAAATACGGCTCCATAGATTGTTCTTTTCTCTCAAGAAAATTTGTGAGCCATGCAAGATTAACCAGAGCTTTATTTGATTTTTTTTCCTAATAAAACTCCTTCCTTCTTGTTTGTTACTCCAAGTAAATATTTGCCCTTTATATCTCAGGTTCTCCAAACCTGATCCTTCCACACACTCTTTAAAGTTACAAATTTAAAGAGTATTGCCGCTAACCTTATTTTGAAGTCGACCCTCCCAAAGTAGTCCTGTTCAAAAATTTAGGTTAGAGCCATAAATAATGGAAATATAAAGCTTGCATTTTTTTAAGTGAAAAGTGAACTAATACATGCATAGCTTCATCACAAGACCACAATTCTTCCACTTTTACAAAATTATTGTTATCAGCATTCACAACTCCCCCAAAATAGCGGTGCTGGAGATTTGAAAGAAAAGCCCAATAGGCCCTAAAATCTTCAATTTATTCAAATAATCTTATCTAATCTTCATTTCAAAAAGTCCTACAATCTAAGGATGTTACAAATTGACAAAATCCTTTAAAGTTTGTAGCCTTTTAAGGCAATTTAATCCTAAAAATTTTCAGACTAACGAAGTCATTTTGAGGTGGACTTACCTTTGGAGCTCCTGCTTTGAGTGCCCCTTTATAACTTCTTCCTTAGAATAGTTTGTAAACCATAATCTTTTAAATCCAATGAAGATTTGATAGTTGGCTCTATATCCCCCATAATATGAGGGATAATAGGTTGCTTATCATACACGTTCTCCGTTGCCTCTTAAACATACTCATTCTCCGTACTTTCTACCATAACCTTACCAGGGGATTAAGAACAATTCAAAACCTGGATCAACTCCTTTCCACCAACATGCTCTTCCTCCTCTAAATTATGCATTTCCTTATTAATAGGTCACCATTTGGCATATCTATGCTATTTGGTTGCTTATATTCTTTCAATTTCTCTAAATTTTCCTCCCATACCCCATCAGCTTATTATAATCTCCCCTTTTGAACATTTTTGTTTTATCCTAACCTTATAATAGAGATGTACTCAGGCAGATTCTTAGACGTTTTCATACTAATGCATAATCTTATAAACCAAATTATCTTGTTTTTATCCATATTCTCATCCATTAATAGTGGCTTTCTAATATAACTGGCAAATATACTCAAAACTTTAGTTGTCAAGGTTAAAAGGAGCCTCAACAACAGGGCTGGATGGAGGGGATCTACAGTAAATAGGGGCAGTGGTAAAGGAAGAAGGGGGAAAAGATGGAAATTATTTTGGATAGGGTAGAAGTTAGACCTTTCTTAAAGGAAGTCATAACAAAATAGGCACTAAACAACTTTATGAAGAGAAAAGCTCGTAAGGTAATTACCAAAAATAGCAACAAGAACTTTAGGTGGCAAAAGCAAAAAGTTAAGGGACTAAAGTGTCTTTGTACACTAAGAAGCAATACTCTAGAGTATGTGAAGCTTGTATGTCACTAAGGTAAAAAGAAAATTAGATGTTTGAAGAAGTGAGAAAAAGATATGAGGTTGAAATAATGGATTGGATAGCGGTAAGTTTGAAAATCCGAAATTAGATATAGCTAAAGGAAAATAACGAGAAAGGATAGAGTAAAGTGGACATAAAATGGAAGATTAATTATCAAAGTAGCCATTTTCCTAATAGCCTAACTCCAAGTAAAAGATAATGGATGAAGGAAGAAGGAAGACAGGTGACCTATGCATTTCTTTAAGAGAGACGGTCCTAAGTGAAACCTCAATATATATATAAATATGTATAACTGAATGAAACTGTAAAAAGAAGAATAATGCTATTAGTAGTACAATGGTGAGTGGTAGTACTGGTGGTGGATGGAGCTATTTGCCTCTAGAGAGCTTACATATGAATGAACCACAAGTTAGATAATAAAGATTAAATAAAGTGCTTGGGAGATATTTTGTGATCTTTCTAGTGTTAATATGGAAACTTTTATGAGATTTCATATGTCTTAGTACATTCAAAAGTGTGTTAACTTGATAGAGATATGGGTTAACTAATTGAAGATGAGATGGTTATAGCTTAAAAGCATGCAATTTCAGTGTCTAAAAGATCCTATCAGTCTAGTTAAATATATCTATTCTAGATTAATTAATTCACAAAGTCAAAAGTAATATTGGGAAAAGTACTTGTTTAAACATTAATAGTAAATTGGATTATCTTCTATTAATTTACCTTGTTATTGATTCTTTTGGTTACATATTTACTTTTTTGTTTATTTTATCTTTCTTTAATCAAAATCTAACAACATAATTTTTTATTTATTTAGTTTAGAATAATTAGTAGTTTAGGATTTCCCATCCATATCATTTCTTCGAGGGATCGACTTCTGCTTACTAATTTATTACTTGTTAACAAAAAGAGCACTTGCCCCAATTATATGTAATAGATTAATGATAGAAAATTTTATAACTTAGATAGAAATCACATCCTCCAGTTTTATTACATAAAATTAGGAAGAGGGACTTTATTCAAGTGAGAGTAATATAAAAAATTATTGGTCTTAGATGGCACATAATAGAAGAGTGAATTATGTCTATTCACTTTTTTCCCTATATCTAAATTAAAAAATGGTTATGAAAAAAATCACATATTATAATCACAAACTAATTAAAATAATAAATAAAAGAGAGTAGTGAAAGTGCGACAAAGGTGATTTATAATGGTTTCATCAAACTCTGCTTAGCCTACATCCACTTCCCAAGCTCCACTTAATGATTCACTATCTTCTTTCTTTAATAAGTGAAGAGCTACTATCCATATAACATCTTCTTTGCTACAAGCAAAAAGAAACTCTTGGAATCATCTTGTTTTTTCATGAATGAAGAGTAACTTCTTACAAATCTTGTTTAAGGTTAAGAGGAACCCTTTAAAAATACACCCTTTGTAATTTTCCTATTTTTAATAATTATACTACTTAAAAATTCCTTCTCTTGCTTATATTGACCAATAAGACTCACTATATGTAACGTAATGTATGCATACACTCTCGAACCACTTAATGCTCTTAGCAACTTTCTAGTACACCTAAGATTACTTCCACAACTCATATGTGGTCTACTTATACTAAAAGTAACCTAAAATAGTACTTAGAGATAAAAACTAGCTATTATAACGGCTAATAGTAATGCATTGTTCAACTATTTTGCATAGTAGTTAACCAATGTGGTCACAAATTACAATATATATGATCAAAAGATATTAGATGACTATACTTCCACCTAAAATTAGTTTCCAAAATAACTATACTAGTCGACTAAACTTCCTTAAATAAGTTTTCCAAGACTTCATAAGTTTTTCAAAAATCAAAATACATTCTTTTAACAAAAAATTCATCCAAAACCATTTCAAAATTTTCCTTAAATTATTTTAATATCTTAAGAGAGATTTCTTTAAAACTTCATAAATTTCCTCTTGATTATGACAAAGTATATATACTATACCCTATGTACAAAATGATCATGTGATGATTGAGTCTTTAATTAGATGACTAAGATAAGGTTACAAGAATGATTATAGGGATTTACTTGATTCCTTTTTAATCTTAATTCTCCTCTTGAATCACATATGTGCTCCATTTTTCTCATTTTCTTCATATTTTTATTCAAATGGCTCATTTTCTCACTTTACATTTCTATTAAACTTCATAATTTATTTATTTCTTAATTCCATAATAATAGAGCTATTAATATCACTAAAAGTAAATTCATTAATAGAAATATATTTTGTTATCATTAAAACCATAGTTAAAACCTTATTTAGTCAAAAACTTAATAATTCATGATGTATCTAACAATCTTTATAAACTCTCTCTCTCTCTCTCTCTCTCTCTTTATATATATATATATATATACTTAGTTTTACTCATTTTATGTGATGCTTTTAATAATTGTGAAAGTGTTACCTTAGGATGAGCTTTATCAAGAATTGGAGAAGATTCCAAGTGAAAAACAGAAATAAAACACAATTATTAGTTAGGAATAGCTAAGCACATGAATGTGTGCCAACTTATATCCTTCATTTACCACTTAAAAATGAAGACACAGTCATATAAACGACTTTGACGGAGATTATATGATAGATAGAATTTTTAAAGTGCATTAATTGTGTCTTAACTCATGCCCATATCTTAAAAAGGTTACAAAAAGGTATTTGGCTTAGGATAGGGGCATGTTATAGCTTGTGTTCCCCTATAGAGAGTATTAAGAAGATACACAACTTGGAATACAATTGTTTACTAGACCATGTCTTAGACAGTTTTAATTTTAAAAAATATTTTGTCATTCTTTTTCTATTCTAAGCCTATGGTTAGCTGCAAGGAGGTGAAAAACCCCTCAAGAGAGCATTTCCAAAGTTGTTTTTAATAGATAAAAGGATTGGAGATCATCTAAATAGATTATAGCTAATTAGAACAAGAAGATTTCATCTAGAATTCTTTATATCTTCATGTCCTTTATTTTATCTGTAACGCCCCAAATGAGGGGTTAGCATATTAAGCAAATTTAGTCCGATTTAGGTTCTGTCTCTTTGAAATTTTGGCATGCATTCATGGCATT
>JANIHZ010141228.1:0-10983 GCA_027478365.1 Erythroxylum rufum
ATAAAGTAATTATTAATAAATATTATTAAATTTAAAATGACTTCAAAAGAGATCTTTTGCGAGAACTCGATTATTCGATAGAATATCCCTAATTGATAAGGAAATTACAGATTTGCAATCTTTTGATTAATAAAAACAACATAGCATTTTCAATAAGTTCTTAAGCAATTTATCGGATAATCAAGTTCTCATACGATCTCTCTCTTCAAATGATCATCAATTTGATATTTGTGTGATTTATTAGGTTGTTAACTCTCATTATCCAGCCTAATCAGATTACTTTAGATTCACTCTCTCGACTTATTGTCGAAGTATAAGTAAACACAAATATTACATCCAAAACATTATATTGAAATAAAAAATCTTCAAGTCACAAAAAAACTCAAGAACAAATCCTAATAAGAAATTAAGAAAGCATCAACTTGTATAACATCTTCCAATTCAGTTTACACATCAAGTTTAATGAAAATAACAAAAGGAAACAAAGAAAATATTGATTTGGAGTTGAATCTGTAAATCTGGAAAATGCTGGACAACTGATGCATCTTCATTGGATAAATCTCAATTTAGTAAGATGGTGGCTGCTCCTTTCTAGTCTCTTTTTATTTTTTGTATCTTAGGGTTAAATTTTTGGCTTACCCAGATTATTTTGTTCCAAAAATAGCCCCAAAACATCAAAAAATACCAAACAAGGTGCGCTTGGAAAGTGTCTATCATGACCATGACAAGGGGTTTCACAATCGTGACACTGCCAAATTTTCTTCTTTCACAATCGTGACATAGCATGTCACGATCATGACACTGGGAAGAACCTTTTGTCATGACCGTGACACTCATATCATGATCATAACCTTACCTTTTAACCCAAGCAGGCTCCAACTTCCTTCAATTTTCATTTATCTAGTTTCATTCACTGACAAACACATCAAAACACCTCAAGAACTCAAGATTAAGGTCCAACATCATGCCCTAAACCACATAACACTTAAAAACATAAACAAACAATTACATTAACATAATTCTAATCCTCAACATGCAATAATCATCTAATCATCACCTATAAACACACTAAAACACCTACCAAAACGTAATATAAACTACAACTATCACCTTTTCCGTTTCAAAATATATTTTCATATAATATATCCTTTTTAACTCACTTGTTTGAGCTTCAAGAAAAATCAATTTCCAGTATACTTGCTAAATAACTTAGGCCTACTATGGTATAGTAACTGATATTGGTATCTTTTTCTTTCCCATTTTTTTCTAATTATTGACCTAGCTTCAAATTCTATATGCTGATAGGTGTAAATTATAGTATGTTTTTTAGGTGTTTAAGTGTGTTTTTAAGTGTTTTCTTAGATCACTATCATATATATAGACATAGAATTGTGTCATTGTTAGTGTTATTATGTGTTTTAATAGTTTGATCAGTTTACAACAAGAATTTTATCTCAATTTTATGTTTCAAGAGGTGCTTGATGTGTTTATGAGTTAATGGAATAGGAAATCAAAGAAAAGTGAAGAAATGGATGTATAAAGATAGGCCACAATCGTGGACAAATGTGGCATTGCATGGGGCTCTTTATCATGATTGTGGCCCTACGTATGATCGTTACTGAGGTTGTGAAACCATGTTGTCCATGATCATGGCACCCTCACGATCATGGCAAGATGTCTTTCCATCTTGTGAGATTTTTGAACTTATGATATTTTAGGGATATTTTTGGAATCAAATTAAGCGAAGAAACCATAGAAATAACCCTAGAAACCTCAACAACTATTTAAAAGAGTAGCAGCCTTAGATTAAAAGAAGATCAAGAGGAGACATCAAGAGCTCTCTAGAAATTCCAGATTTCTATATCAAGACTCTGAAAAGTTTTTTTTTCTTTTCTCTTAAATTATTTCATTGTATTGGAAGTTTATTTGGATTAATAAGATGTTAAACATAATTATGGGTTTCTAAATTCATATTAGGGATTGTTCTTGATTTGTTTTGTTAAACCCTATTCTTATTGAATTCAATACATCTATGAATGCTTTATGATATTTGTTATACTTATACTTGGTAATAAATCAAGAGAGTGAATCAAGTTGCATGTGTTAAGGTGCATAATAAGAGTTGGTAGCTTAATAAACCAAAAAATTTCATATGAATAAACAATGAAGAGAGATCTTAACTGTGAATTAATTATCCTTAGGATTACTTCAAATCCAATTGAATATTTAAGAGTATTTTTTAGAATTAAGAGGTTGCAATTCTATTGCTATCACTTTGAATTAGGATTTCTCGATTAGATTTTGAAAATGAGTAATCAAAACCTTAGGATATCTGGAATCGAGCATAATTGAATCAAAAAGATAAAAGGGAGACAAAACAAGGATAGAATAATTCCTAAGTTTCTAGCTTTGATTAACTTTGTTCTTATTAGTAGCTCACTTATACAATTGTTTCATTTTATTAGTTATTTCAATTTTCAGTCATTTATTTAAATTCAATCAATCTTTTAATACCTTAAACAAATTTTTATTCAAGTTGTTAGGTGTCTAATTTGTCCTCATGGGAAACGATACCTTTTAAACTATAGATTACGATCCATATACTTGCAGTATTGAAAGTTTATATATATAAGTTATCAACAAGTTTTTTGTGCCTTGCTAGGGAGTAAGTAGCATCTTATATGATTTGAATTCCTTTAATTTAAGGATTTGATACTTTTTTTGTATGATTGTAAGTGCATGAACACAAGGATCACTCAGATTTCAAGCAAGGTAGAAGAGACATCAACTTTAAACATCACAAGGCAAGAAAGAGAGATTTGAAAAGCTAAATGCCAAGAAGAAAAAAGAACGATGGCAAAGGAAATAAATCATGGAGAGCAATAAAGGACCCTTGTGGACTTCATAAGGCTAAGGTTGAAATCCAATCAATAAGGAAATGCTTGACCAACAGTGTAAATGAACACATTTGAGATCAAACCAACACTGTTAAACATGCTGCAAACTAATGTCTAGTTTATGGTTTGGCCAATTAGGATCCCAATGCTCATCTGGCTAATTGCTTAGAGATTTGTGGCACATTCCTCTATAATGGGTCATCGAAAGATGCAGCTAGGATAAAGCTCTTCCCCTTTATAAACAGGGATAGAGGCAAGGCATGGTTGAATTCACTCAACCCAGCATACATTACAATATGAGAGCAGTTGGAGCAAGCCTTTTTGGATAAGTACTTCCCTTTGACCAAGAAAAAAAGGTTCATAAAGGAAGTTAATAATTTCTAGCAAATGAAGGGGAGTTTTTGTATGAATCGTAGGAGCAATATAAGGAGTTGTAAATGAGATGTTTGCATCACAACTTGCTAAATGTGTTCCTTTTGTAAACATTTTATAACAGAGTTGATCCACGTATGCGAGGCTCTATTGATGCAGCTATTGGAGGAGCATTAATGAGAAAAACAATTAAGAAGGTGGATGATTTATTAGGAGAGATGACAAACAATAGTTGTCTTCAGATTTTGGCAAAGTAAACAGCATCCAACCTTTTAGGATTAGAAGGGAATGATTAATGTAGATTCAATGATAGCACTATAGACTAAGGTTGCCAACCTAACTAAGAAATTAAACAGCCTGAAAACCACCTCTTCCTCTCCACTCAAAGCAATTCAACTCAGATGCGAGTTATATGGATAAGAGAGTCATATCACAACTGATTGCTTCCTAGTGAAAAACAACAACATGGAGTAACTTGACTTCATATGAGCACAATTTGGTCAATGAGGTAATAATCCTTACTCAATTAAATACAATCCTGAGTGGAAGAACCATCCAGGATTTCTTTTGGTCTAACAATATAAGGATTCAAATGAGAACTCAAGGCCCACTAGGATTTTAGCAAGATAAGTTCGATTGATGGGAATCAAGGATGCATAAGTTAATGTGCGCATTGAATTCCATGTTCACAAGTCAATAAGATGCCCAAACGAGGATGGAAGTAAAATTTGATCAATTATATAGGAATTAGGCCCTGTTTATTCACAACCTTGAGGTTTAATTGGGCCATTTAGCCAATGCATTGTCTACACAAAGTATGGGGAGTCTCCTAAGAAATATGAAGCAAATCTAAGGGAGAAACTTAAGGCTATCACACTTAAGAGTGGGAAACAGATAGAAGAATTAGAAAAAAAACAAGCTAAACCCCACTATATAGAAGAGCAAGAGAAGAAGAAAAAGGAAGAAGAGAAGAATGAGGATCCTCCTATGTTCCTCCTCCTCTATATCCACCGAAGATTCCATTCCCACAAAGACTTCAGAAGAACAAATTAGATGTACAATTTGCAAAGTTCATGGAAATGTTGAAGACATTGCAAATAAATTTGTCTTTTGTAGAGTCATTGGAACATATGCCTAAGTACCCAAAGTTCCTTAAAGATAAACTTTCAAACAAGCAGATTTGGGAGAATAATCAAATGGTAGCTTTGACTTAAAGTTATAGTTTCGTCATCACCAGCTATATGCCTTCAAAATTGAAGGATCTAGGGAGTTTTACGATACCTTGTGTTGTTGCTGATTTAGAGTTTTCCAAATGTTAATGTGACTTAGGTGTAAGTATTAATCTTATGCCTTTGTCAATTTTCAAGAAACTGGGGCTCAACAATGTGAAGCCAACTCCTATGTTGATTCAGTTGGCGAAATAATCAATCAAGAAACCATTTAGTACAGTGGAGAATGTCATCATCAAAGTAGACAAATACATTGTTCCTATGGACTTTGTGGTATTAGACTTTGAAAAGGATAGGAATTGTCCACTTATTCTTAGTGGGCCATTCATAAATACTGGGAGAGCTTTGATTGATGTTTATAAAGGCAAACTCATCCTTTAGATAGGCAATGATTAAGTAGAGTATAACATGAACAAATTCTTGAAGAATATGAAGGAAAGTAGCTCTTGTACGAAGATAGACATCATCGATGAATGTATCAAAGAGCAAGAAGAGAGCTACAATGAAGAGTTAAATTTTGAGGAAATTGACATTGAAGAAGAAGGAGAGAAGGACGAATTCGGTGTTTGATTATGGTTTTCCTATGTGTGTGAGTTCTAACTAATAACCTCGATAATCACAAGCATGCAGGTCATTCACGTAGTACCTAAGGTGTCAATCCTATGAGGATGGATAATATAATCCTAAAATCTAAGGCCAAAACAATTTACAGTAATTCAAAATATAACAAGAATCAATTACAAAAATATTAACAAAGTAGCAGTTACAACATACACTTAAGAATCAACTTAAAGGAACTATCGATTGAGAGAAAGGGAAATTTTTTACCTATCTTTAACCCTAAACTAAACTATTATGAATTTTCAGATTATTGGTCCAAGATGATCCTAGGGTTGATTACTCTCTCTCGAGTTATAACCATTAACCCTAAATTATAAACCCTAATCAGATTATGGAAAATAACAATTTCTTAATTAACAATCTATCCAAAATCCTAATTAGATCTGAAGTTGTCCAATAAACTATTGCGAACCTATGCGAGATCTCTTTTAACACAATTACCGATTTGATTAATTTATCGTTTTTTTTAATCACTAACTCTCTTAGCCCAATTTAATTTTTTTCATTCAATTCACCCTCTCAATCTATTACTAAATTATTTAATCACAGAAATCAATCACAATAAATCCAATAACATAAAACAATCAGATTTTGTTAAATCAAAGATAGAAATACCCAAAGGTGAGTATAGAACATCTCAACATTCACAATCCTATCATCAAACTGATATTCCCAATCTATATAATAATAAAAATGGAAAATAACGGGAAATACGATTCTAAACAAAGACAAGAGGCAGCGACGTCGGGAAACTCTAAATCCAAGAAGTATGTCGATGTCAACTTCTTCTCCACTTCTCTCTTCCTTCTTATCTTTTTCAATCTTTCGATGAACTATCTCTAGGTTTTCTCTCAAAGTGGCTGATGCAAGAAAACTTGCTTCTTTTTGTTCTTGTTGTTCTATTTATGTTCTTTTATGTTTAAAGTTGAACTAGGCTTAAGGGTCCGAAAGGTCCAAAAAATCCCTCGAAACACGAAGTTTAGAAGTGGCTACGCATCTGCCGATGCAAGCCATAATCATTGCCTATGTTAGGCCTTTCCATGATCGTGGGCCATGTAATTGGCCCAATTTGCTATGAAACTCCTTCGTTCTTCGATTTTTACCCTGAAACACTATCAACCACATCAGGATACCTCAAAAACATCATATTTGAGCTCAAAGGATTGTTCGAACCCATAAAACACTTAAAACACAAGTAAATCACAAACTAACACAATTCTACCCTAAACACATACTAAACAATCGAATAAACGGCTAAACATATATCAAACTATATCCTAAAATATGATGCATTTTACACCTATCAACATCCCCACACTTAAATGTTTGCTTGTCTTCAAGCAAACAAAACGATAAACAACACTAAACACACAATGCAACAAATGAGGCAATGGCTTCAACTTCACGAAATAATTTAACTCTAAACACAGTCATTCAAGTTGTTCCAAATTATTAATATGCAAAATTCGCGTCTAAGCTCCTTGGACTTAAAATACAAACTAATCAAATTTTAATTTTCAGTCTATTGACCCCTTATCACTTGCACACATACATTGATAATCATGCAGTCAAAACAAAAGTGTAGCTATTCCTTAGTAGGTTTTCATGAAAAATCAAGCTACTAACAAGTTTGGTAGGTTTTTATTTGAAAACATTGTTTTTGTTGATTTTTTGTTAAGGATATGAACCTAGTCTTTTACGCGGAGGTAAACATTTGTGATGAATGTCAATCCAGTTACTCAACTAAGTCATGTTATTAAACTGCTTGGTTGGAATGCCATTATAGCCTTTTTATATGAAGGCACACATTTTTCATATGTGTCGATCCGATTACTTAGCTACTTCACATTCTTAATTGGCTACTAGCTCTATTCATAACCCGAAGGCTAGAGAAATAATTATTTTAGTTAAAATTTATACAATTTTTAACACAAAATTTTACCTACCTTATTGCTTTAGTTAATCATTCTCATAAAAATGTACTAATATTGCCACTTATTTGATTGGCCTAAAATTATAAATAAGTATGGCAAATTCTCAGGGTGAATGGACTAACATCGTATCCTAATTAACCAGCATATTTAGCCCTAAGTAACTTAGATCACTAATTTCACAACCTAATAAATCTTCGCAACCTAAAAATATGTTTAAGGCCAATTCTATCCTATTAAGTCCTAGCCATTGACACATTCACACAATTCACATCATGCAACCTAAACAAACTATCATACAATATGCAAAATTCACACTCAAGGTAAAAACAAACGACCTTTTCCCATACTTGAACAACACGTTGTCCTTAATATGAGAATGGTACACAAACACACCAGGGTAAATAAATATAATATACGAAAAACATAAGAAAAATTACTAACTATAAAAAATTGAAAAGAAAAGGGTTAGAACACAAAATCATTTATAACAATGGAGGTGGTGATGGTGATAGTGTTGAGACCAAATCCGCTTGACATCGAGAGTGTTTCCTTATCTTATAAGTGATTCAAGAGAGTAAAAGAATTAGCAATCCAATCCATTTCAAATCATTCAAAACTTATTTTAGAATTTCAAACAAACCTAACTACACAACATTTTAAATCTAACTACTAAATGTGCTAATTTAGGGTCATTAGCTTAACCTTGCATCTTTGGAAGCTCAACTCGAATCAATTATGAGTGACTTTCTTCGACCCATCTTGTTTAACATCAATTTTATAGCCTGTAAGTAAGCTACAAATTGTAAAATGATCAGGAGGACAATATTGATAAAGTTAAGAAAACTAATTAATTTTAGTATTATCCTTTTCATTAACAAACTTTTTATAAAATACGGAATAATGAAACTTCCTGAATCTTCTATTAAGTCTAGCAGTTTTTTTGGTAAAAGGGTAAGCTGCTCTTGTTCTTCCTTAGTCACTCCCTCTTCTTCTTCTTCCTTTGCTTCACGAATAGAGACTTTTAGAGCTTCTTCAAATTCGATGTCTGTTGTCATCTGTTCTTCATCCTCATGCTCCTTTAAAGATTCAACATCATCAACTGGTCTATCTATTAGTTCTCCTAACTCTTTTCCACTCTTAAATGTGATAACCTTAACTTGATCTCTTGGATATACTTCTGTGTTGCTCGAAAGAATTCCCGCACTTTTTGTAGATAACACATTGGTAAGTTGTTCCACTTAAACTTCTAGGCTAATAATAGAAGAGGCACGAGTCCTTATTACTTGGTCAATTTGCTCTTCTAACCTCTTCTAGGCCTCATCCATACTTATGAGCTTTTCCATGATCTTGTCCAGTTTGGAATCATAGTCACTGTATTTATCCTGTTGATATCCATGTGACCCTTGATTTCTAAACTGAATCTCAGTATTGTTAGACCAATGAAAATTTGGGTGGTTATGTCACCCCGACTGGTATGTTCTAGAATAAGGATTGCTATCTTCTTGACCAACTTGTGCTCCATTAAAGTTGAATTGCTTCACATTGTTGTTTTCCCCTGAGAAGCAATCAGCTACGATATAGCTCTCTTGTTCACATAACTTATATTCGTGCTACATTACTGTGAATGGAGAGGAAGAGGTGGCTTTCAGGCTATTCAATTGCTTAGTTAGGTTTTCAATCTCAGCCTGCAATGTTGTCATTGAATTTGAAACAACAATCATTCCTCCTGGGTCCCAAAAGGTTGACTTCTTTCTACTTCGTTCTGGTGTCCAAAGATAACTAGTGTATGCCATATCTTCTAACAGATCGTGTGCTGCTTCAACTATTTTCCTTACGAATGATCCTCCATCAGCTGCGTCTATGGTGCTCCTTATGGTTGGATTAACTCTAGTGTAGAAGGTTTGTAATAGTAATTCATTGGGTAGGTTATGATAAGGACAACTCCTTTGCAACTCCTTATACTGCTCCCACACTTCATATAAAGACTCCCTATCATTTTGCTTGAAATTGATAATTTCCTTTATTAGTCTTGTTGTCTTGTTTAGAGGGAAATACTTATTTAGAAAAACTCGCACCAACTGCTCCCAAGTTGTGATGTTGGATGGGTGGAGAGAATTTAGCCAGGCCTTAGCTTGATCCCTAAGTGTAAAGGGAAAGATCCTCATCCTAACAGCATCCTCCTACATCCTAATATATCAGAAGGTATCGCAAATTTCTAATAAATTATCTAAATAAGCATTGTGATCCTCATTGGCTAAACCGTAGAATTGCACATTGGTTCGTAACATGTTTAACAGTGATGGTTTGAACTCGAACGTATTCTCTTGCACCGGTGGTCGCATAAACCCTTGACGACGGGTATTGAGCCGTGGCCTCATGATGTTTATAAGGGTTCGTTGCTCTTCATGATGTATTTCCTCCACCATCATTCTTTCCATCTATTTCTAGCATTCAACTCTTAAGATTCTCCATTATTGTCTAGTGATATCCAAGTTGATGTGTCGTATACTTTATGCCTAGCTTTTTTTTCATAAAAGAAGGTGAAAAAAAACCTTAGACTACAAGAATTAAACTAATCTACGCCTCCCCAGTAACGACGCCAAAAACTTGACTGTGATTTTTCGATGTGTGTAAGTTCTAATTAAAAACCTCGATAATCTGTAAGCGTACGGGTTGTTCGTGTAGTACCTAAAGTGTCGATCCCACGAGGAGGGATAATCTAATCTTAAAATTTAAGGCCAAAACAATTTGCAGTAATTCAAAATGTAACGAAACTAAGACATGAATTTAATTTAATCACGCAACTCAATTCCAAGAATCAATTGCGAAAATATTAACAAAGTAGCAGTCACAATACATTTTTAAGAATCAACCTAAAGGAACTATCAATTGAGAGAAAGAAGAATTTTTACCCATCTTTAATGCTAACCTAATCGATTATGAATTTTCGGATTATTGGTCCTAGACGATCCTAGGTTTGATTACTCTCTCTCGAGTTATAACCATTAACCTTAAATTATAAACCCTAACCAGATTATAGAAAATTTCAATTTCTCAATTAGCAATCTATCCAAAACCTTAATTAGATCTGAAGTTGTCCAATAAACTATCGGGAACCTATACGAGATCTCTCTTCACACGATTACTAATTTGGTTAATTTCTCGTTCTTATTAAATCACCTAACTCTCGTCGCATAATTTAATTATTTTTCATTCGATTCACCTTCTCAGTTTATTACCGAATTATGCAATCAAAAAAATTAATCACAATAAATCCAATAACATAAAACAATCATATTTTATTAAATCAAAGATTTAAAAACCCAATGGTGAGTATAGAACATCTCAACATTCACAATCCTATCATAAAACTACTATTCCCAATTCTATACAATAATAAAAATGGAAAATAATAGGAAATACGATTCTAAACGGAGACAGGAGGCAGCAACATCGAGAAACTCCAAATCTGGGAAGTACGTTGATGTCAACTTCTTCTCTACTTCTCTCTTCCTTCTTCTCTTTCTTAATCTTTCGATGAACTCTCTCTAGGGTTTCTCTCAAAGTGGCTGATGCAAAATAACTTGCTTCTTTCTGTTCTTATTGTTCTATTTATGTTCTTTTGTATTTAGGGTTGAACTAGGATTTTTGGGGGTCTGAAAGGTCCAAAAAATATTGGGCCCCATTCCTGAAGCTCAACCGTGGAGTTGGACCCCGTTCTCCGAGCCCAACTATTCAAAGCGAAGCCGAGAAGCATAAGCGGGTTGCCTATAGGGTTATCCCAACGAACCCTCAAATGCAAGAAGAAATCAATCGTTTCGAAAACAAAACCAAAAGCTGCCAAATTTTTTAAGAGAGGTAGCTAAGCGTGTAAGAAATCCAATGCCTCAAGAATCACTCAATTTGGAGGTCGGACGAAGGATTTATAAT
>JANIHZ010141297.1:0-10979 GCA_027478365.1 Erythroxylum rufum
CCAACGTACCTGCATCTTCTTCATTTTTTTTCTCTTTCATTTTCTCTCTCACAAACTCATACTCTCACTTTCTCTTTTATTCAAAAAACCACAATCTCTCCCTCACCCTGTCCCTCCCATATCACACCTGACGTTCTCCTTCTTCTTTCTCTCATTAGTTTCTCTCTTACACTCTCGCTCTCTCTCTTCTTCACCATCGTCACCAATCACTCTTCGGCCGTCCAACGACGACCACCACCACACCCTCAACAACCGCTTGATGCATCCCACCAGCCCACCACCTCCCTCCCAACGCTAGATCTGAAAACTGAAATAGATTTTTGATTTTTTGGGTGTGTTTTTTGCTCTTAGATTTGAAAATCAAATTCATTGTATTTGGTTATTTGTGTATGTTTTGTGATGAAAATTGTAGGAAATTTTTGATATGTTTTGTGATAAGATTTGATGGAAATTATTGGAATAAAATTTGTTGGAAGTTATTGAAAATGAAAATTGTTTATGTATGTTGAAAAATAAATTCATTGTATTTGGTTATTTGTGTATGTTTTGTGATGAAAATTGTTGGTATGTTTTTGCGATGAAAATTGTTGAAAATTATTGAAAATGAAAATTGTTTATGTATGTTTTTGTAATTGTTGAACTGAAATTGTTGAAAATGGAATTGTTAGTTGTTGGAAAGAAAATTGTTGGGGTTGAAATTGTTAGTTGTTGGAAATGGAATTGTTAGTTGTTGGAAATGAATTTGTGAAGGTTGAAATTGCAGGTTGTTGGAAATGGAATTGTTAGTTATTAGAAAGAAAATTGTTGGAAATGAATTTGTGATAGTTGAAATTGTAGGTTGTTGGAAATGGAATGGAAATTTAGAAATAGAAATTGTTTATATATGTTTTGTGATGTTTAAAATTTTGAATTGAAACTGTTAGAAATTGTTGGAAATGGAATTGTTGAAAATTATTGGGAATGAAAAATCTTGGAAATGGAAATTGTTTATGTATGTTTTGTAATGGTTGAATTAAAATTGTTGGAAATTGTTGAACTTAAGAAATGAAAATTGTTAGAAATTGTTGAAAATTGAAATTATTTATGTATATTTCATTATTTTGAAAATTGTGAATTTGTGATGATTGAAATTGTTGATTTTTGGAAATTAAATTGTTCGTTGTGAGAAATTTTGCATTGAAATTGTTCAAAATTGTTGAAAATTATTAGGAATGGAAAATATTGGAAATGGAAATTATTTATGTATATTTTGTACTGGTTGAATTGAAATTGTTGGAAATTGTTGAAATTAAGAAATGAAAATTGTTAGAAATTGTTGAAAATTGAAATTGTTTATGTATATTTCATTATTTTGTGAATTGTGAATTTGTGATGGTTGAATTGTTGGTTGTTGGAAATAAAATTGTTGGCTGTTAGAAATGAAATTGTTGGAAATTTGGAAATGAAAATTATTTATGTATGTTTTGTGATGTTTGAAACTTTGAATTAAAATTGTTCAAAATTGTTAGAAATGGAATTGTTGACAATTATTGGGAATGGAAAATGTTGGAAATGGAAATTGTTTATGTAAGTTTTGTAAGAATTGAAATTGTTGGAAAATTTTAGAAATTATTTATGTATGTTTTGTGATTGTTGGAAATGAAAATTGTTTATGTATGTTTTATATAATTATGTTTGTTAAATAATTGAGTTGTTAGTTTTTGACTTATGGTGAATTGTGTTCGATGAAATTAAACTATGTATTATGTATGAGTTATATTATATAAGATGGACATGCATATTTGTGTAATGAAATTATGTGTTCTTTATTTTGATATATGCATTCATTTATTTTTACAGATAAATGGAAGGAAGTTTAAGTACTCCTGATCAAACTACTTCAGGAAGATACAGTGATCCAGTTTGGGCTCATACTGCATTGGTTCTTATGAGGAACCAAACTATTTACTTGTTTTGTAACAAGCATTTGAAAGGTGGAGGAATAACCCGATTAAAGAAGCGTTTAGTTGGGGTTAAAGGAGATGTGGAACTATGTAAAAAAGTAAGTCATGATGTAAAATGGCAGATGAAAACTTTGCTTGAAGAATATCAACGTGAGATAGATATAAGGGAAAGGTTGAATTTCGAAATTGGTAATGGAACTTCATTTGCTGGTTTTTGTGATGATTGTGGAAATGTTGAACGTGGTAGTGGTAATAGTAGTGTTCCATCTCAGGCCTAGCAAGAAGATAATGTTATACCTACACCTGATGCTAGGAAAAGAAAAAGGCAAATGACTAGTTTTTTTTCACCACGAATAACTCCTTGAGCCCAACCTTTAATTCGTAGTGTAATGCAATCAAGAGAAGCGGCTCATAATGTCAATATGGTAGTAGTTAGATGGTGGTATGATACATGTTCATCATTCAATGCTTCATAGTCTTACTTTTATCAACCTATGGTGGATGCAATAGCTTCTTACGGTCTAGGATACAAAGCTCCTTCGATTGATGACTTAAAAGGTAAATTTTTAAGTTGTTTTGTTTTTGAAACTAGAAGTTATTTGGTTGAAAGAAGAGTGAATTAGGCTACTTATGGATATTCAATCATGCGTGACGGTTGGACAAATAGGAGACAAGAGCCTATTATTAATTTTTTTTGTTTATTCTACAAATGACTCTATGTTTTCGAAATCTATTAATGCATTTGGCCTTATTAGGAATACTGAGATTTTGTTTATAATATTTGATGAAGTTGTGAATGAAGTAGGGCTAGAAAAAATTATTCAGTTTATTACTGACAATGATTCAGCTTATAAAGCGACAGGAAAGAGGTTACAGAATACGTATAATTCTTTTTTTGGACTCCTTGTGCTGTACATTGCATTAACCTAATGTTGGAGAATATAGCGGATCCTAGGTATTTTCCTGTTATTGATGAGACTATGCATAAAGCAAAAAAGGTGATCAAGTTTATCTATAATCGTACACGGGTTTTGAATTTGAAGAGAAAGGAATTTACCAATGGTAGGAATTTGTGTCATCCTGGTGTAACAAATTTGTAACAAATTTCTTATTACTTCAGTCTTTTGTTTCGATGAAGAAAGAGTTAAGACAAATGTTTACAAGTGATAAGTGAGTTACATCTCAGCATGCTAGGTCTAATGCTAGATTAGAAGTTTCCAGCATTATACTAGAAGATAGAGAATTTTGGCCTCAATGTCAATTTGTTATTTGAGTTTGTGAGCCTTTGGTGAGGGTGCTTCAATTGATTGATAGTGAAGAAAAGCCAATAATAGGTTATTTTGGATGCCATGGAAAGAGCAAAGGAAGCAATCAAGGCTAATTTAAAACATATGTCTTCTTTGTATACATCGTATCTTTCAATCATTAATGAGAGATGAGAAAGACAACTTTCTTCTTCTTTGCTTACAGCTGGGGCATTTTTGAATCTTAGTTTATATTTTAGATCAGATTTTACCAAGAAAATTGAAGTCAGTAGAAAAATGTTATTCACTATTACAATAATTGTTGGGCATGAAATGATGCAAGATCTGTTAAGCTCACAAATAGAGCTTTATAAGCTGTCTCCTGGGGATTTTGGATTGCTGATTGTTATTTAACAAAGAACAAAACTTTCTTCAGGTATTAGATGTTTCTTTTTTTCTTATTTGTTGGAAATTAATTATCACTTTATTTTGTTTGTAACACTACTTTTGTTATCTTACGATTTACAATTTCTTGGTGGAATTAATTCAGAAGTGGTGTTCTAGAATTGCAAAGGTTTGCAATTCCGATTTTAAGTCATTGTATGAGTGCAACTTTGTGCAAAAGACTTTTCTCATCAACTCTGTGGATGCTCAACCAACGACTGGGAGCCACACCTTTAATATTATTTGTACTTCCCTGTTGAAACTTCTACTTGCTTATAGTTTTACTTCCTGTCGAAGTTCCATTCAATCCACTTCTTTAATTTTATTTTTTATTCTTAGCATTACGTGTCTAAGTAGTTTGGTTTGGGTATCACTACTATTCTGTTATTTCTTTTTTGGATTGTTTTCTATAGCAATATTAATAGTGGTATTTATTTCTGTATTTATTTATTGAGTTTTCATATTCTTAACATTTCCTCTTTATAAGCATTATTATCTCTATTCTTATTAGTAGCGTTTTTCTTATTATCTTTTTTTTTGTATTGTTAATTTTGTTTTCCGAATATCATACTTTTATTAAGTTTCGTATTAGTTTTAGTTTTATTGTTATTATTAGTGGTCCCTTTATTTTTGGTATTATCTTTTTATTTATTTATTATTATTATCTACTTTGTTTTATTATTCTTATTCTTATTCTTATTATTGTTTTTTTTCTTTTCTTTCTTTCTTTCTTATTACTACTATTCTCCTTAGCGATATTATTCTTTTGGGATTATTGCTTTATTCTTACTTACTTTTGCGGAGGGGGTATTAATTTTGACTTTCTAGGATATCTTAGGATAGTATGTATGGGTACGTTTGAGACACAGGTTAGGCGGGATGCCTTTAGGTCGCACAGATGGAATCAATGCTCGCGGATTGGTACACACAATGCACAGGAAAAACGTTGGTGATGATGTTTTAAGGATAGGTTCTTGGAACGTGGGGACTCTTACGGGTAAGTCTTTAGAATTGGTAGAAATTTTAAACAAGTATAGAATTCAAATTGCTTGTCTTCAGGAGACTAAGTGGGTAGGAGCTAAGGTGAAGGAGATAGGGGGTTCAAATTATGGTACTCGGGAAGTACACGGAAGCATAATGGGGTAGGTATCTTAGTGGACAAGGGACTTGTAAATAGAGTAGTGGAGATCACCAGGGTCAATGATAGGATAATGGTGGCACAAATTATTTTAAACAGTGTGGTTCTCAATGTAATTTGTGCTTATGCACCGCAAGCTGGCGCAGACGAACAACAAAAACGTGCATTCTGGGAGTCGCTGGAGGGTGTGTTTATACCAATCTCTACTACTAAGCAGATCATTCTAGGAGGGGACTTTAATGGGCATATAGGGATGGACTCAGATGGTTATACAGGCATTCCTGGAGGCTTCAGTTACGGCACTCGAAATGCTAGTGGGATGGATTTATTGGACATGGCAGTAGCTTATGAGTTAGTAATAGTAAATTCTTGTTTTCAAAAAAACGAGGCGCACTTGGTGACGTTTCAGATTAGCACAACCAAGATGCAAATCGATTATCTCCTTGTCAGGACAAATGCCCGATCCTGGTGTAAGGATTGCAAAGTTCTTCCAGCAGCCTGCCTCTCAACCCAACAAAAACTGTTGGTTTTGGATCTAGAAATTAAGGGATGGAGGGCAAAGCTTTATACCAAGCCATGTTGACAAATCAAATGGGGGAGGTTCACAGGGGACATGGTGGAACATTTTAGGACTCATGTTAGAAATAATGCACTATAGGCTATGAGTGGGAATGCTAATCAGATGTGGCAGGGAGTAGCCCCAGTAGTGAGAGAGACAGGCACTCAACTCCTAGGAGTTTCTAAAAGATAGGGGAGGGGACGGATGGAATCTTGGTGGTGGTCAAACGAGGTACAGGGGACAGTAAAGGCGAAAAAGCGAGCTTTTCAAGATCTTCTGGCAAGTGTTACAGAGGAGGAGCGGCTTATTAATAAAGTGAGGTATAAATTGGCAAAACAGCAGGCAAAGAAGGCTATCTCAGTGGCTAAAGGTGAAGCTTACGAGACCTTGTACAGGGAGTTGGATACGATCAAAGGAGCACAGAGTATCTTCAAAATAGTGAGAGCGCGTGCGAAGGAAAATTTCAACCAAGTATGTTGTATACGGGACGAAGCAGGATAGATACTCACAGATGGGCAAGCCATTAAGCAGAGATGGAAGAGATACTTCTATGGCCTATATAATGAGGACATATTGGTCAACTTCAAGTTAGGGGAACCTCCTATGCTGGAACCATGTATAAACGAGTCCTCATGGGAGAAGATAACCAGAGGCGAAATTATAAAGGCTTTAAGGGGGATGAGAAGCAGAAGGGCGATAGGACCGGATGACATCCCTATAGAGGTATGGAAGAAAATAGGAGCTGTCGGTATTGAGTGGTTAGTGTAGCTCTTTAATGTGATCCTCGGGTCAGGCAGAATGCCGGTTGAATACAGATTAAGTAGGTTAATCCCTTTGTACAAGGCCAAAGGAGACATTCAACATTGCTAGAACTATCGAGGCATTAAATTACTCAGTCATATCATGAAGCTATGGGAGAAGGTCATTGACAAGAGAATCTGAAGATCTGCTTCTATATCGACCAACTAATTTGGATTTATGCCTGGTAGGTCGACGACAGAAGCAATACATCTACTTCGGAGACTGATGGAATGCTACCGAGAACAAAAGCGGGATTTGTATATAGTTTTCGTCGACTTGGAGAAGGCGTATGACAAGGTTCCTAGAGACCTCTTGTGGTGGTGTTTGGAAGCAAAGGGCATTCCTAGGACGCATATCAAGGTAATTAGGGATATGTATGAAGGCTCCTTGACTAGCGTAAGGACAATAAGAGGCGACACGAAAGCATTCTCTATTGGTGTTGGACTACACCAAGGCTCGACTTTAAGTCCTTTTCTATTCACAGTGGTCTTAGATGAACTTACCAACCATATTCAAGGAGAGGTACCTTGGTGTATGTTATTTGCGGACAATATTGTCTTGGTAGATGAGACCAAGGAGGGGGTTACTGCTAAGTTAGAGTGTTGGAGAGCAACGGTAGAATCGAAGGGTTTTAAAATGAGCAAGTCCAAGACGGAGTATTTAGAATGCAACTTTTCAGGTAACCAGATGGTACAAGGGGTGGCGGTAAAGATTGGCACTAACATCATACCACAAAAGTCGAGTTTTAAATACCTTGGTTTCATTATGCAGAGTGATGGTAACATAGATGACGATATATTACACCGTATTAGATCTGGGTGGTCCAACTGGCGGGGTGCTTCAGGTGTTTTATGTGATAAAAAGGTCCCTATAAAACTCAAAGGAAAGTTCTATAAAATGGTTATTCAGCCAACTATGTTATATAGGGCAGAGTGTTGGCCTACGAGATGTAGCCATACACGTCAGTCGTTGGTAGCAAAAATGCGTATGCTTAGGTGGATGTGTGGCCTTACCATACGGGATAGGGTACGGAATCAGGTAGTGAGGGCCAGATGCCAGGTTGCTAGTATTGCAGACAAGTTGCGCGATAAGAGACTTAGGTGGTTTGGGCATGTGCGCAAGATGCCCTCGGATGCGCCGGTACAAAGCGGTGAGATGATAAACCTTAGTGGCTACAAGAGGAGGAAAGGAAGGCCGTCCAAGACCTGGAGGAAAGTGATCAAGAACGATATGTCAGAGTTAGCTCTCATTGAAGCAGTTGCTAGAATTAGGAAAGTCTGGTGTGATAGGATAAGGGTAAACGACACCCATTAGAGTCCTCATGTCTCTTACTTAAACGACAGGAAGTTCAACCCCATGTCCTTTACACCTTTGCGAGTAGTAAGGTGTTGATCAAGGCTTCGGTTCAGGCGTAGTTAGGGGCAGACCAAAAATCGTAGCTTACAACTTTTTTTTATAGGTAGATAAGTGTCGACTTTTAGAGCGACTAGCGACAACATGAGCCAGTCTTTACAAGGGGTACGGTAAAAGGTCTAGTTTCTTTTTTGATCTAGCCAACGAGTAGGTATGTCCTTTTGGTCTTTTAGTGCGATTCTAGTTACTCAATTCTATGTGTGTCGTTTCTTAATTTCTTACTTCTGGTATTCTGCATCATTTTACCTGTCACATCTGCATGTGGGTCTACCAGAAAATAGCCTCTCTACTTTGTAGGAGTAAGGTTGCATATTATAAGACCTCCCTAAACCCCGCCTCAATGCGGGACTTCAAACTGGGTGTGATGATGATGATGATGATGATGATGATAATGAGTGCAACGGGCTGTAAGCGGAACTGGAGCATATTTGAATTCATCCATTCCAAGAAAAGGAATAGATTAGAGCATAAGAGATTGAATGACTTGGTATTCGTTGGTTACAATTTAAGGCTTCAGTAAAGGTATGTTATTATCATTATTAATTTTGATATAAATTCTTATAATTTTCTAATAATTAAATTTTATTGTTTACTAGGAGTCGTAATAACAAAAGTTGTTCAACAGATCCAATAACTATTGATAATATTGATCTTCTTGCTGATTAGGTTAATGAGGAATCAGATTTGATAGATGTGAATGACTTGGAAGATAATCTTGGTTAGGAAAGCATTGACATGTCATTTGGTGCATTGTATTTGAATGATAATGATGATGAAGCTTCTCTTAATGATAAAGATTTTATACCAAATGATAACTGAGGTCAATGTAGTTATAACAGATATCCTCCCGTAGATGATTGAATGAAGTTTCAGTTTTTTGTTCCTCTTCTTTTAATTTTACTTATATTTGATGTGTATGTTAAATTATATATATATAATGTGATTGTAAATGTTTTTGTTACATGTTTCACGTTACTTGGTTGGTTTCTTATCACGAACTCTTGTGGTAAATTGTAATAGGTTGAAAGTTAAGGATATTTATTATTATTTTTATCAGATGTTTTGAACTTTTGACGTAATTATAATTTATTATATGATGAAATTGTAATATTTTAAATACTTTATATTATTCTCAATTATATTACAACTGTATAATATGATAATGAACTATTTTATAATTTCTAAAAAATAAAAAATTTAGGGACTATTTCATAAATTTAAAAAATTACTCGAAACGGTATTTGGTATTGACCGATACTAGTACAGTACCGTACCGTAACTCAATCCGGTACCAATTCTGATACAGTATTAACATAATTGATCTCAGGTAAAAGGATTAATCACTTTGTATTCAATAAAAAGGATTATAGAGAGTAAAACAACTAAATATATCTATTTAAAATACAACCTAGTCATTATAATTATTCACAATAACACTTCTAAACAAATGTATAAAACTAGTCAAATAGTGCATCAATCAGAGTTTCTCCAATAATTCAATATATACAGTATATCTTTTGAAAGAAGCAAATTGAAGTATTACACTTAACTTTCAAAAATTGTGGAATTAGTTTGATAAATTTATATCATTGAATAAAGGATTTTAGAAAGTAAATAAACTAAAATTTGTGGCCTAAGAAAAGTACATGTTAAAGTCTAACTCAAAGGAATACTAAAATCTTCTACCTTATGGATTAATGAGAAGTATAATAAAAATATATTAAGTATATAAAAATTTAATGAATTTTTAAAAAGTACATGTGAAAGGAAGATTGCAATCTTCTACCTTATGGATTATTGAGAACCTTACTGAAAATATATTTTGTTTTCCAAAAATTGCAAAAGAAAAATAACAATAAGTGGAGATAATCTCTAATAAAAAGAAATATATGAAAAGAGGATTCTTAAATTATACTTTTGAATGAAACTCGAACTCAAGAGGAGTTGATCTAAGTAATAAAATTCATTTAAAAATCAATGCAACAATAGCCTTAGCCGTTGAATTATGAAGAAGGAAATGGAAAATTTAGTGGGGAGAAGAATTATGAAATATATGATTATAGAATTTAAGTGCGTAGCAAGAAGGTTTGAAATAAATGGATTTTAGAATCATGTGCAAGCAACTGTGAACCACGGAACTAGTGGCAGTGGTGTCCACTTGTAGGGGACCAATTAAGTAATAACTCTTTCCATGTCCTTTGCTTTTGTTCCATTTGGTTTTGGAGTTAAATAAAGCTCTAACAAGACCAAGAATTGTGTTCGTGGTGCGAGGTAATCAAAACTCATTGATAATATCAGTGTCTTTACTAGCTCCAGTCTATTATGACAAGGTCTACCCTAGTATAGGAACTTATTGATGTGAACCCCGTAAATTGAGATCCAGGAATCCATGAACAAATTTGTTGAAAGGATTTTCCATAAAAACTAAATTAGTTCTGTTTTCAAGAAAAACCTTGACCAATGTTTAAAGAAACATGAACCAAAGTTCTAAAGAAGTATATTGACACCACACTTTAGGAAAAGAGGAGATTGATAGTGATAAGTCAGATGAATGCCACAAGGAATAACCCTAATAAGTTTAAGTTCAATAAATAACCAACAAAGTGAATAAACTCACCAAATTTGTAAAAAAAATTCCAACCTCCAATTCTTCTACAAAGATGATGATTATATCGGCTAAATAAAACCCTAATCAATCTTCTAGCAATGATTTATTCCTAAAAATAAGGAAATCCCTAAGATTTAGGAAAGCTTTTTCAAAACTGATTCCTAAAGCAAAATATAGAAAGTGGACTTTTAAGCAACCTAATTCAATTAGAGATCTCCTGAAATCATCAAAATAACACAGTCTTCTAATTAGGCCAAATAAACAACTAATGTTGGATCCCGTTTCTAAAGCCCAACTATTTAGAATCATACTTGCATGAGTGGGTTTCTTTGTAGGGTTACTTCATTAATCCTCATTTGGCATGATTAGTTCATCTTCATTCTCACAACATCCCAAAAATTTCCTCACCATTTGTTCAATAGCGTGCCCATACAAAACAATCATCATAATTAAATTCATTTCTCCTAATTCAGAACAGATTTTGGAAAACTTTAAACTAGAATTTCTATTCGACTTCTTCAAAGAAATTGCAGCTATAAATCTCTAGTTTTTTTCGAAGGAAGAATCATTTCAATCGGACTCTACAGCTTAAGGTATACTTAAAAAGCTAAAGCATATACATACCCTAATCATGATCTCCCAACCGACCCCTCAATTTCCCTCCATCAAACTTATTCAAATCAACTCCAAAAGATACCAATTTTCGTGGAGAGATAGGAAAAGATGTTAGGAATCCATTGTGTTGGATCCCATATTCGGAACCCAACTACTCATACAGATTCCCTCATACTGATACATGATTCGAGTCTCAACCGGAAGATGAAACAAA
>JANIHZ010141333.1:0-10974 GCA_027478365.1 Erythroxylum rufum
TCGCATGGCTTTTGTCTGTTTTTCTTCTAGACTTCCGTCTGCTTTTTCTTCGCATGGCTTTTGTCTGTTTTTCTTCTAGATTTTCGTCTGCTTTTTCTTCGCATGACTTTCGTCTGCTTTTCTTCTAGACTTCCGTTTGCTTTTTCTTCGCATGGCTTTTGTCTGTTTTTTTGCGTTGTCTGAATTTCTTCCGTCTATTTTCTGCTTCGTCTGAATTTTATTAAAGTGTATTTCGTCTGCTTTTCTTTTTGTCTTCTTTTTGTTTGTCATCAAAATCATTCAATTCGTAAAGTCAATTTTTGACTTAACACAATATGCTCCTTATGAAGAAGTTATGGAAGTTATTCATAAATAAAAATCGCTCTATGTCTAAATAATGTACGTAGAATTCTTAAAAAAGAGAAAATTTTAGAAAGTAAAGATTAAAGACCATATTTCTTAATCCTTGAAGCAAACCTTGAAGGTGAGGGATATCATACGCCCCTACATCAAGCACGTCATTGGAAATGGGAAGAGTGCTTGACTTTGGTTTGACTATCGGTACCCAAAAGGCCCCTTATTCAAGCTTCATAGTTTAACCACATTAATGGCTAGCCTTTTGGAGTAGATAAAAATAGAAAGAGTGGTAAGAGAAAACAACTAGAATCATAGTAATACCAGATATCTCATAACTATAATATGCAACTTACCAAGGTATTTCACAAACTTAGCAATTGAGTATCAGATTATATGGCTCAATCACAATTTAGGTGGATTCAATAACAAAAATTGCTTAGAAATCTTAGCAACTTTATGGCCCAAACTTCTATGGTTCACTTCAAATTACCCCGAGCTTTATTTCTTTTATGGCTAACAATAAAGGAGAGAATAAGAACTAAGGGTAGAATCACATTCGACACTATAGTCAATCATATATTTATACTATGCAATTTAGATCTAGAGGCTTATAATCATTCGTTTTTAACTGGGTATTTTGTAACTCACATTGTAATGAAACAAAATGGATAAACTTAGTATAATGGGAACAAAAAGCTATATCACCATCAAAAGGGGATAAAATTGTACTCAACATAACACTTAGTTGCTTTTATAGCATTTGATTAAACAGAAATTATAGAATCTTAGAAAATAAGCACGCAAACATTCACATTATAAGCCAAAGGCTAATTTAATGGATTGGAGAACTTGTTCTAGTAAATGAGATAGCAAATTCACTAAGCTCTAGTTTAACAACAATGTGGAATCTTGACTAAACCCCATTTCAAAGGTATCATCCTTTTATACTTGGCTTAGAAATTAAAGTTGAATATTCACTCTTTGCTAGCTTCTTTATGCTTTATGCTTTGTAAGCTTAGTTTCTATTTGTGTTCACTTGATGGTGACTTTATTTGTTAATCCATTTTAACTTGAAAAAAGAGTTATATTTATAACTTTAAAAGTAAATCTCACATTATCCATTATACACTCCAATTGACAACGTGAGTCGTTCGAGACCCTCTATCTCTATTTTCACTTTAGATAAAACTCTCGTAACTCTCCCTCGTGCATCCATTTCTGACATGGCCTCCATAAATAAGATAATTTAACATGACATAATAGCTTGTTTTTATGTAAGAAACTATTTTGAAAGTCAACACCATCAAATTGTTGGTTGTACATATGAGCTTGACTGTGAAAAATATAAAATCCAATGTAGTTTAAACTTTTATGTTGGAATGTTTCACTACAACTTATTTAAATTTAAATGCATGCTAGAGCCAAACTTTTAAGTCAATTTGATATGTAGTCTTTGATAGAATTTAATTCCTTATAGTGAAAACCATCACCAATCATATGAACAATGATATCAAATCATCAAGAATACTTAGATCTATCGCAGAAGCATACCTGAATCCACAAGAATAACGTGATTCTTGAATCTTGTAGTTATTCGTCTTCCAAGTCAACATATACATATGTTTTTCTCTCAAGAACTGTCACTTTTCTGACTGATGGGATATTAGAAAAATAATCGTACATCTAACTTGGAGACCATACCCTAATTCTTTATATAATTTATCTTATTTCTATTTTGGCCCATCATAAAATAAAAATCAGACTATCGGGTCTCTACACATTAAAGCCCATACTTTATTAGATATCATCTAGCCCGAAGCCTTTAACCTTAATAGATCACTTTAACCAGGCTTAACCTTATGATAGCTCATAATGTACAATTAATTTATATATATACGTGCCCACATGTTGGATTAAATCCAACAATCTCCACTTGGGTCATATATATAACTCCTTTAATTATATATCATCACATAACCTTAAAAGCTCAAAATTTGCTATCACTACCAAATACATTTTTAATCAATCTCGTTCATCAATTATAATAACATAGGATTAAAGCGATTTTCATTATACTCGTATCATAACTAAACTCGCTTATGCCAATATAATTGAACAACATAAATCAAGTATGGATGTGTAGAATGGAAATTACATGTAATGTGATCTTGACATGCCTACTTCCAACTAGTTCAAATTCTTTATTCTTTATTGAGATCAACCAAACAAATGTTAAAGTTCAAATAAATCATAAAAGTGTCTATAACTAAAAATTATTCGAAATAACAAACTCTCACTAAAATGACATATCATGTTTATATGTTTTGACTTTGTTGAGCTTCTGCTGTTGTTGGAATATAGCACTATTGACTTATTGCCATAAAATAACTTTAGTGATCTTTCAATACAATCTACAATACGTAGCCTAGTGACAAAATTCCGCAGCCATAATCCATGATTGGATACCTCATAACATGCTATAAACTCTACTGCCATAGTGGAAGAAGCTATGAGTGTCAGCTTAACACTTTTCTAAGAAATAGCTCCTCCAGATATAGCTCGATATGGATGTTCGACTATCTTGGCATCTAGCAAACTCAGAATCATAATACCCAATGATCTCTAGCTGATTCAACTTCTTATATATGAGCATGTAATCTTTTGTTCTCTGCAAGGATTGCATAACTCTTTTGATTGCTCTCTAATGATCCATTCCAGGATTGTTTAAGTATCTGTCTAGCATTCCAACAGTATACGCAATATCTGGACGTGTACATATGTGAGTATACATTAGACTCCTTACTGCTGAAGCATAAGGAATCTTCTGTATGTCTTTAGTTTTAAACTCATTCTTGGGGCATTGGCTGAGACTAAACTTGTCTCGCTTAGCAACAGGGGTGTCACCTAGTTTACAAATTTACATGCCAAACCTCTTAAGAATTTTCTCTATATAGCTCTTTTGTAATAACCCAAGTATACCCTAAAAGCGATCTCGGTGTATTTGTATCCCTAATATAAAAGAGGTATCACCTAAATCTTTCATTTCAAATTTCTTTGTCAAAAAGCTCTTGGTATAAAACCAAAAAAATATACTTGCTTCCACTAAACTTATGGTATATACAATCATCAACTGCATTAATTTAAAAACCAAACGAAAGAGCAACTTAATGAAATTTGTAATACCATTGACGAGAAGTTTGCTTAAGTCCATAAATGGATTTCTTCAATTTGCAAACTATTTGCTTTGGGTCTCCTGACACAAAATTTTCTGGTTGCACCATATAAATTGTCTTGTCAATGCATCGTTGAGAAATGCAATCTTTATATCTATCTGATGCAACTCAAGGTTGAAATGTGCCACAAATGTCATTATAGTTTTAAAAGAGTCTTTTGATGAAACCAGAGAAAAAGTCTCTTTATAATAAATGCCTTCTTTCTGTGTAAAGCCTTTTGCAGCTAGATGAGCCTTATATCTCTCTACATTACCCTTCGAATCCCTCTTGGTTTTAAATATCCATTTGTAACCGATGGGTTTCACACCTTTAGGCAATGAGACAAGATCCCAGACGTCATTGTCTTTCACGGACTTTATCTCCCCATTCATGGCATCAATCCACTTTTGAGAGTAAGAACTTTGCATGGCATGATGGAAGTTGACTGGATCATCTTCCACAATACCAATGTCAACCTCATGTTCTTGAAGAAATATTATGTAATCATCTGGAATAGCACTTCTCCTTTCTATAGTGGATCTCCTTAATGACATTAGTTTTTGAGGTTGCTGAGTTTGTTCTTTTAGAATAATTTCTGTAATCTGAACAAGGAGTTCCTCAACATTGTCTTGTTGTTCTAGATTTATTATTTCGACAACATCAGGAATAAAACCCATATCATTGTCAAGAACAACTAGGGGAATATTAACATATACCTCTTCAAAGACAATGTCTCTCACCTTATCTCTCCTCCCAAACTCAACATCCTCAAAGAACTGAGCATTTTTTATCTCAAAAATTGACTTTGCAGTGGGATCATAAAACTTGTAAACCCTAGACCTTTTGGAGTATCCAATAAAATAGCAACTAACAATTTCTGGAATCCAATTTCTTTCATTAGGCTTATATGGCCTCGCCTCTGTTGGACAACCATAAATGTGCAAGTGTTTCAAACTGGGCCTTTTGCCTGTCCAAAGCTCATAAGGAGTTTTGGTAGTTGCTTTAGTTGGAACCCTATTGAGTATGTAACTTGCAGTCTTTAATGCTTCTCCCCAAAGAGATTTCGGTAAAATAGAATGACTAATCATACTTCTTACCATGTCCTTTAGTGTTCTGTTTCGCCTTTTAGCAAGACCATTTATATTAGAACATCCTGACATTGTGTATTGTGGTACGATATTGCACTCTTCAAGAAACTTAGCAAATGGTCTTGGATGTTGTTCACCTAATCCGTCATATCTACCATAGTATTCACCACCATGGTCAGACATGACACTTTTTATTCTTTTATTGAGTTGATTATCGACCTCAGCCTTATAGTTTTTAAACACGTTTAGAGACTGGGACTTCTTATGAATAAGATATAGATAGTTATAATAGGAATAATCATCTATGAACGTAATAAAATATTGCTGACCATTCCAATAAGCTGTAGAGAATGGCCCACAAATGCTTGTATGTATGAGTTTTAAAACGTCCATAACCCTATTGGCATCGGATTTTCCTAGGTTTGTCTATTTCTCCTTATTACAATTAACACAATTTTTAAAGTCCGCATAATTAAGGGGATCAAGAATTCTATCGGACATAAGACGTTCAATTTTTTGTTTAGAAATATGCCTTAAACACCTATGCCATAATGAAACAGAATTCTTATTAGTTAATTTTCACTTTATACCTCTACACACATGCAGAGTTTCATTATATGAGGCAACTGTATTAAGCAAATATAGGTTATCAACAAATGATAAAGAACTGGTACTAGCAAGCATTGAATCTTGAAAAAGGCTAAATTGACCATTTTCAAATGAATAAGAGTAACCAAAATTGTCCTATATAGAAATACAAATTAAATTCCGTCTAAATGACGATGCAACATAAGTCTCATTCAAATCCAAGTAATAACCGGTCTTTAACAATAACCTAATAGTTCGAATAGCCTCAACTTCTACCGCTTTACCATCGCCCACATATTTTTATCTTTTACAATCAGTTGACTTTCGGTAGCTTAGGCAACCCTGCATAGACATACTGATATGAGTAATAGCATCAGAATCTAGCAACCAAGTGTGTATAGGTGCCGAAGTTAAAAATTAACCTCAAAACAAACAAAGCGAGAAATGTACCTTTCTTATCACCCCATGTGTGATATTTGGTACAATCTTTTTCTTGTGTATGATACTTTGACCAAAATAAAAAGGTAAAAGTTTTATCCTATTTTTCTGTTATTTCTTTTCTGGTGTGGCACCTATAGCTTCCTTACCCATCTTTCTTTTTAAGTTCTTGTCCTTTGAGGTAGTTGCCAATTGAGCACTCTCTATCTTTTCTTGTTTTAGCCTTTCCTCTTCTTGCATACAGTGAGAAATGAGCTCATTTAGAGTCCAAGTCTCCTTTTGATAGTTGTACTTAATCTTAAACTGACTGAATTATGCAGGAAGAGATATTAAAACTAAGTGCACATGCAAGTCCTCAAACAACTCTAACTTTAGTGCCTTTAGTTTCGAAGCAAGATGCGACATCTCCAAGATGTACTCTCTTATATTTCCTTTTCCCTTATACGTCATGAAATGAGATTTGTCAAAATCATACTTGTTTTAGCCTTTTCACTTTTGGCAAGCCTCTTTTCAATTTCCTCAAGGTAATCTTTAGCAGTAGTTACCCTTTCGGACATAGTGCCTTTGAAGGTTTATGGAATAACATGTTTATGGTCATAAGACTCATACAATTTGAACGTGCCCACCTTTCCATGTCCCTCTTATTATTCGAGGAATTGTCAGCCGTAAGATCGACAGGTCGTTTAGTCCTTAATGCAAGGTCTAGATCCACGACACTGAGAACATTCATAACGTCCTCTTTCCATACCTTAAAGTTTGTGTCGTTAAGCATGTGAATGAAATTGATACTGGCAGTAATAGTAGAAGTAGAAGCAGCAACTGAACAGAGAACAAAATAACCAACAATGCTCACATAAATTTCACATAACCATATAAAATCAAATAATAGTAAAGCCCATCATAAGATACATAGCATGGCATTAATGTTTAGTCTTTTGGACAGAAATACTAACTTGCAAGTGGTACTCTTGGTGTAGTAATAAAATATTGACAATAACAAAACTGTTAAACAATTAACCTTTCTTTGGACCGATTAATTATTCACATAGCTAACCTAATAATTGTCACTTATTTATCACCACAGGTGGACATGTATTTTGACTAAAATATTAACCTTCCTTTGGGCTGGTCAATATCCGTATGAATTATACATACACTACCATATTAATATTATAAAATAAATTAATTTACACAAGAGAGGCTACATCGGCAGTATGTTATTTCAATCAATTTATTTCACAATATTAATAAAAGATCAATATTGTGAAATAAATATTGATCTTGGTTGGGTCGGCTGTGCTAGGCCCAGGCCCAGGACGTTCAATCCGCACATCCACGGCCCATTCACAGGAATTAGTCTCCTATGCAAACACAAAAATCTACGTAAAGACCTAAACCTAGCATCTATCCCATATATAAGGTACTATTATACCATGATAGAAGTACGACTCCAAAGCCCTACTTTTCTCTTCAGAAAACTACTAAAACCCTCACAAAAAGACTAACTTGAGCATCGGAAGGGCCCCCCGGGAATCAACCCCCGGCGTGCCTTTATTATTTTGCAGGTGTTTTATAGCAGAAGTTATTCCGAATCATGGATCCAAACGACAACATCCAGCCTCGGTAAAATTCGGCTGAACCAGAAATCATTTCGTCAAATATTGTAAGCATAGGGTATGACTCATATCTAACGATGCAAGTTGCGGTATAAATCTTTCCACCTAAATTAGTTCTAGGTTAATAGAAGAGGCCTTTAACGTTTTAAAATATTCAAATCAAACTCAACAGCTTTAAAATATTCAAAATAGATTTTAAGTAGATAAAAAATGTAATGAAATTAACTCTTATCAGTTAAATATTATGTTAATACTGATATTATTTTTTATTTTTAAAAAATAAGTATATTTAAAATATAGATCTCACTTGTCACTTGTCACTTGTCACTTGTCACTTGTCACGTGATAAGTGAGGTCTACTATCTGAAATATATAAAGAGTGGCCTCCATTATTATGTAGCTATGGAACCCACATTTTGATTAATTTAAAAAATTAATTATATGACAATAAAACTTATTTTCTATTTAAAAATATAAAAATAATATTATGGCAGTATTGATATGACATTTAACTAACCAGAAGTTAACCTCGTCAAATTTTTCACCTATTTAGGGTTTATTCTAAATGTTTGAAAATGTTAAAATTCAATTTAAATATTTTTAGTTCAACTTGTACTGTGTTGAGGTTGAAAATTCACATTTAGCCATTATTTCTCCAAAAAGGTTGAATGTTACCACTCACTAGTCTGAGACACCTTCTGTAGCGACGCCTGGAAAGATCATGAGTGCATTGAGGCAACTCATAAATCTTGCCGAATTTTTTTTACTTCTATGTCTAAAATTGTAATATTTCAGATACCCACTTACAGATATTGTCCGCTTTGGGCCTTAGCCCAGTCAAGCCCTCAGAGTTTTACTTTTCTAAAGGCCTTCCCAAGAGGTCACCAATTCTAGAACTACTCTCACTCAAGCACATTTAACCTCAGAGTTTCGATGGGATCTGGTCCATTAGGCCATGGAAAACGCGTCTGTAAGGGAGAGGTATCCATACCCTTATAAGGCTTACTTTGTTCCCCTCTCCAACCGATGTGGGATCTCACACTTTCTACCCCCTTAAGGCCCAGCCCTCTTTAGGGTCCATCCTAGCTGGCATAACGGTTCAAGTTCGGCTCTGATACCACTTATAACATCCCAGATCACCCGCTTACAGATATTGTTCGCTTTGGGCCTTAGCCCAGCCAAGCCCTCACGGTTTTGCTTTTCTCAAGGCCTTCCCAAGAGGTCACCCATCCTAGAACTACTCTCATCCAAGCACATTTAACCTCGGAGTTCCGATGGGATCCGGTGCATTAGGCCATGAAAAATGCATCTGTAAGGGAGAGGTATTTGTACCCTTATAAGGTATACTTCGTTCCACTCTCCAATCGATGTGGGATATCACACCATAACTCTTTTAAGCTTTATGGAATGCTCATCCCTCATTTTACGCAAAACTTTGAATTTTGCATCCTAAGCTTAGTGGTCTTATATGAAGGAAAGAAACACATCATAAAGGCATAGTATACATGGTCCAATACTTATATGAGTCCATATCAATTAAAAGAAACACAGGGAAAACATATCATTCGCAACTTATCTTCAGTAAGATCATTCCAAGGAAGTCTCTAGATAATAAAATAAAATTCTTTAATGAAAGTGATTATATCTTCCCTAAGTAATCCATTAAAAGTAAGCAATAAGGGAAGATTGACTTGTTTGAGCTCGTAATTCCTTTTCCTCTAACTCAACCTAATTTATGAAAGATTAATAATAATGACAAGTATCTCAATGTCCCTTATATGAATTCTAGGTGGCTATTGTTCCCTAACACCAACAATGACATTATTGTTGCCACCATCATTGTTAATGTTTCCAATATGGTTCTAAGTTGTGACCTTCTCTCTTCTTCTTCTTCTTCTATAATTTTGTCTACAAGTCCGCTTGATTTTAGGGTCAATAGGAAGTAAATCGTCTATGTTTGCACTTCTGAATCTTCTATCTCTTATCAATTTCCTGAAATCAATGAAGGAAGATAATATTGAAAGAAAGATAAAATTAACAAAATAGTAATTAAAATATTCCTTGACAACAACGATAAAAACGTGATCACTTTTATTTGCAAGTTAATATAATCAAATTTATTAAGCTTAAATATAGAGTATTCCAAGTAACCTATCATTCTATGAAAACTAATTAACTACTAATTTTGTCAATCATGGCAAAGCAATAAAATTAAATCAAACAAGATTTAATTAAAGGTAATTAAATTACTTAACTAACAAAAGTAAGGTGATTAACTATCAAGAAAAATTAACATGATAAAATGCTAGGGTTTTAGGGTTCAATTATAAGGAACTTCAATTATTAAGAAAAATTATTTATAAGTGTTGAAATGCTATTAACCTAAGATATCTATGCTCTCTCTATCAGTTACACATGTATATCTAATTAAGTAATTACCACCTCTCAATGCACGATTAACCTAATCAAATTAATTTAGAGTAGTTAATATATTAGTTACTACAATATTCTAAGATATTCCTATCTTTAAATCTAAAATGTTTATTTTCGTAGTGTATGAATTATAATTCTCCTTTTAGTCCTTCATACAATCTCTAAGATTAAATTCATGATGGTCAGACATAAATTCAAGAATCAAGATTAAAGAGAACAAATTCAATCCAAGTAATAACAAATCATGTATTAATAGTTGAGATATCCCACATAAGTTGCATCTTTAACCTTAACGAAAGATTTAGTTCATACTAGAATGAAAACCAACAACAAACAAGGAACAAAACAAAACACAAGAGCTCATTCTTGTGAATCTAGAAATGTTGAATTTCATAATTAAACATTAATGGAATCTCCTTCTTTCTCCAAAGTTCCTACTATCTTGTTCTAAGACGCTCTAATTTAGCTTTTTTTTCTCTCCCTTTTGACTTATGGCCCTCTTTATCCTTTTTGTACCACAAACCCAAAAATTTGTGTAGAAGATAATGCTAACATGGGTTTAGTAGGGGATAATGTTAGTATTGTGTTGCTTAACATCTCTTTCTAAAATTTTTGTAACAAATCACTATAATATGGATCCAAAACATAGGTAGGCCTTGCTAGTGTTTAGCCCATATTGCATTAGTAACACCGTAAATCATATGTTTAAAGGTTCATCTTCAGAATAGAGTCTTGAAAGTATGAATATAAACACACATATGTGTAACGTTGAAGAACACAAGTACCTATTTAAGGTGTGTTTGATCATATGGAAAACTCTCTAAGAAACACAACACACTACGGTGAAACAAAGGTGGGACGCTATAGTGTGTTATTGTTGTGTTTAAGAAAATGGGTCCATGTTAATGTCATCTTCCTCTAAAATTATGTCAAAACTTCTCTAAATTAGCTCTAACTTGCTCGAGTTCAAGTTTTTCTACATTTGAGAGATAGAACAAAACCTAAAATCAAAATATAAGGAAAATTAAATACCAAATCCTATAGGAGCCAATAAAATATTCTTAAAAGCATGCCAAAAACATAGTGTAACTAGCACTTATCACTTTATAATCTTACTAACACCATCATACATAGTAGTATACAAAATGTTTAAGAGCTAATTTTTCTCATTCTTGGAGAAAATCTTATATTTATTGCCGATGACTTCAAAAAATTCCTTAGCACTCTCAATATTTTGGATGCTATCATATATAAACTCCTCTA
>JANIHZ010141353.1:0-10970 GCA_027478365.1 Erythroxylum rufum
TGATGTGAATTATTAAGTGAAAGATGATTTGTCTCTGAGGGTATCACCTTACAAGGTGTGCTTACATGGGGTACAAGGTGTGCTCAAGTTAGGAAAAAGGATTCGCTAAGCCCGATATGAATTGGTATGTATGAAATTATTATGAGTTAGTGTTATTGATAAAAGATGTCTTAGATTCGAAATGTGATATACATGAATATGTTAAGGAAATATTGATATGATATGATTTTGGTTTATAGACATAGGAAGTGGAAAATTATGAATAATCTGAATCATAATAAGGAACTAGTTAAGTCAGTGAATGACCAAATAAGGGATTGAAAGACCGAGTGAGTCTATTGACTACGGTCATTTGAAAGAAAGTATTCGAGAGATGAATTTAAATGAGAAACAGAGGAACATCATGTACTCCTGATCAATCAGATGAGAATTTCGAGGATGAAATTCTTTTGAGAGGGGGAGAGTTGTTGGCCTCCAAAATTTTTCTTGATGAATTAAGCATGATTTAAATGAATTATGAGGTTTGCTGGATTAATTTGTGGAGCTAATTGTTAATGTCAAGGTTAGTAGGATTTGTATGACATAAATTAAGTGAATTGAAGTGTTAATGTTATAAGAATGAATGAAGGGCATTTTAGGCAAATCACTTAAGTATATAAGGTTATAAGGCTTATATTGGAGGGCAAAATGGACATTGCACCATTATTAAGAGTATAAGTTGAAAGAAAAAGAATAGTTGTCTTGTAATTGGGAGAAGAAGTCGTGGATGAAGGGAGAAGAAGGAGAAGAAAAGAAGGAAGCTAGGGTTTTGAAGATCATGAAGAGTTTGAAGCTTCAACAAGTATAAGCATCGTTCTCCTTGATTAGATGAATGAAACATGTTTTGATGTTAGTTAAGAGATGAATATGTATGGGAAGTTTCGAGAATATATAAATGTATATGTTTGATCTTTTAGGGTTAATGATCAAAGATAGATTTTGATGCTTTTTTAATGATTTTGTGTTTGCATGAGCTTACAAATGAAGCATAAGAGGTGATTTAGGGTTAAGATGGGTTATAATTTGAAAGATGGAAGTGTATAGTTGAAGAAAGTTGGAAAAATCAAGTTTCGGGAGGTTTCTGGTTGCACACGTCGCGGCGCTCTTGTGCGCACGTCGCGGCGCTCTTGTGCGCACGTCGCGACGTGTTGCGGCATTCATGTCGCGGCGCGCTTGTTCGTACGTTGCGACGTGCTCCAGCTTCTTGTCGCGGTGAGCTCCAGTTTTCTGCATAAACACAGTTTGGTATTTTGGGCATAACTTTTGATGTAGATGTTAAAATGAGGTGATTTTTGATTCGTTGGAAGCTAGAGACATAGGGATACAAGTTTTAGGAAGAAATAAAGTTCTGATTCAGTCTCGAAAGATATCAAATTTTGGATGGACGTTGAGTATAGATTATTGTGTTAGCCTAAGGATAGTTCCAACAAGTTTGGGGTATAACTTCCACATTTTTGAACCAAATTGAATGATTTTGGAGTCATTAGAAACTTAAGACAATGGGGAACATTTTTCTAGAAGAGGATATTATTAGATTTTGTCAATTACTTGATCATATATTGGAATTCCTATTGAATGGAATTTTTTTGGCTATTGTTAAAGGAAATCAAGGAAGGCAAGAGGAGCCAGTGTGAGGAACCTTTGAGCAAGTCTTTAAGCTAGGATTTCTAAGGTGGGTTTCATGTTTATAATAGAATTAATGAGACATAAATGTTTCCTTTTAAAGCAAGAGAAGAAAATGATTTCAAAATTGCATCATAAGTGTAGCATTTATTGCTTCTTGAATAAATTGAGATATGTTATATGTTTGCTACATGAATTGTGTTGATGATTTATGAAAATACTTTGAAAATGATTCTTTTTGAAAAGATACAAGTTTATGAAATCATGTTTTCCGAAATAGTTTTCGAAATATCTAAAGTTTATGAAGAATCAATTTTCGGAAAGAAATGTGCCATTTTGGGCAACACGTTTACAAGTCATGAAATGTGTGTTATGTGAGTTTGTGGTGGTCCCCTAAGTTAGGTCATGTGCACGTTGACCTGCACATGAAAATCTTTGAAAAATGGAGAATTTCATGAAATGAGTGTTTTGTGATTTTAATGCGAAATAACTACGTTTATGAAAATGTTCAATGGAAATGAGCTTTATAAATGGTGTTGCTTGTTATCCGTTATAAACTTGTTAACCACAAGCTTACAAGCTCACCCCCCCTTTCTTCCCCTATTCAGGTAATGAGGAAGAGATCAAGTGATCAAGAGTATAAGGATATTACTACAAAATCTGCATATCTTGGAATTTAAGTTATCTTTGTAAAATACAAGGATTAGTCACTTTTTAAGGATTGTTAGTTCATGTAACTTTTATATTTTGAGATTTTGGATTATTTTTGTAATTGTGACGTGGAATGCCTTTAGAGCTTGTAAAACTCTATTCTTTGATGTTAATGAATTATGAATTATGTATGGATGATGATGAGCGGAAATATGAATTTGTGTATGGATAAGGTTGAGATGATGATTTTGTTGTTACGTACTTTTAAACAAGTGAGATGTGTTATGGAAAAAGAAAGATAGGAAAATTATGAAGGATGAGAAATTGTGTTAAGCAAGGAAACACGCTTAAATATGATGTTTTTTTTTTGTTAAGAGGTTGGATTCCAGAAGCGGGATCCAACATGAGTGGTATCAGAGTAAGAAAAGATATTTTGAAGTATTATGATTTTCTGAAGAGTTGGGCTCCGAAAATAGGGTCCAACATTTTCATTTCTCTAGCTCAAAATCACCCTTTCTAAATGATCTCAGCCTCTATAATTGCCTCCCAATGTCTGATCCCTCTATTTTGCCTCCAAACATTTATTTTTATAGTAAAATTTAAAGTTTTGGGAGATGCACGGGCTAATGCATGGTCATGCATCAAACCGTACATAACCTAAAAGTCTCCATAATTCATTAATCTACACAGCTTAAGAGAAGTACATGGGCTGATGCACGGCCACATATCCCTTCTGTGCTTAAATCTTCGTTTTGTGTTTCGTTTTCATTTGAATTCTTCTTCTTTAAGTCAATAAAGGCAATTATAACCTATAAACACACTTGAAGTAAATTAAGTACCAAATATACAATAAATGTATAAAATATCAATAAAAAATACATTAAATATGGGGTATAAATATGATCAATTATACATCTATCAAACATCCCTACACTTAAACTTTTGCTTTCCCTAAAGCAAACCATAATTAAAATTATCAATTTTACAACATAAGTCCCATCAATCTCAACCTGTCCATTCAAACAATAAATCATCATATCTTATTAAATCAATTAACATACAATTAAAGTCAAATCATCTTTAAATTAACTTTATAAAGTCCATACTAATAATAATCACATAGAAATCAAAAGCATACACCTTTATACCCTCACCAAGATTTCACTCAATGCGCTCAAGTGTTTAGGGTGAAAAGTTTCAATATTATCACATCTCCACCACTTATGTATAAAGTAGAAACAAAAATCAAAAGGTCTTTATATGATTGTAGTGGGGTTTAGGTACGATATGGTTGGGATATTAAAAAGGGTAAATTGAAAGAAATTTACTAAATAAAAATTACAAGACTTGTTTACAAAACACACAGGTCCTTTTAGTGCAACTATATTGGTACCATATACTTATTCACATTTTTTTATTTTGATCGTAAATTTTGTTCACAATAATTCAAGCATTCAGTTCCATAATTAAAGAAATAATGGACCTTCTAATAATTTCAAGTCTTAACCAACTAAAGAATATAAATAACCTTCAAGGCTTAAAACAATAAAAAGATCTTCAAAGAAAAACATGATAAAGGTTAATATGTGGGTTTAATCAATGAAAAAGACTAAAGCTCAACTCGGTTATTCTTAAAGGATAAAATTATAGGTATGGTAAATAACAAAGAAATAGGTTAAAACAAGTTGTTGAATTTAAGTGCCTTTATCATGTTAATGCTTCTAATCTAATAAATATGGTCTTAATATGCATAATAAAAGTAAGTTCTAGAATTGTTCTCCTATGTATGATAACACGCATGAAAGAAATAAACAAGCTTAACAAGAAAGAAAATCATGCTCTTACGCTCAAAAGCTCATGAAAAAATGGGTCACATGTGTGTAAATAATATGCAATTTCATTCAACTTGATCATTTCAATGAATATTAAAAATATGACTTATAAAAGGAATTTTATTATAATTATCATCCTTTTCCATACCAATTCAAATAAATATTTAACAATGAAATAAAGTATTGATGGATATATTTCAACTATTCGGTATATCTATTTATAAAATTTAATAATCAAAATTATAATAAGCATAAAGAAATCATTATAAATCATTAACCTCTTTCTCTCACTTAAAAGATGTACATTGCCCTCAATCTACACATTATAAGCTTTTAAAAATAAGTGGAGGGTTAAGTTGTTACTTTCCTAGATAAGACAATTTTTTTAATTTTTGATTCATCCAATAGTAGACTACATCATTGCAAAATATAAAGAAACAGGTATAAAAAGATAAAATAAAATAAAAATAACTAACATGAAAATAACAAAGAAACATGAAAATAAAATGACATAAAGTAAAATCTATCTTAATTCATGAGTTACCTTCCATGCAGTGCTTCTTTAACTTTGTTGGCTCAACGTAACCTGCACGTTAACCTCATCCTGGATCTATGATCAACGACTTGCTTCCACCTATTTTTCTACATAAAGGTTTTGTAGCTTGTAAGTAAGCCACCTGTTACAAGATAATAATAAAGACAAAATTTATCAAATTAATGCCCTTTTTAATGACAAAATGTTCATAAAATAGGAAATAACAAAACTCCTTGAATCATCGAATAACTCAAATAGTTTGTCTTTGAGGAATTAGAAACCCTCCATACTTAAGGTGACTACTAATGACTCATCGGTAGTTTCCTTATATGGTTCCTCTACCAGTTCTTTCTCAACTACCTCTGTCCACTCTTCTTCTTTCTCTTCCTGGATAAAGGATTCTGACTCATCTTCTTCAATTATCTCCTCCCACTTCTCTACTTCCTCTTCTTGGATAGAGGCTTCATCTTCATCTTCGTCTTTTTCTGGAAGCTCGTTTCCACTCATAAGGGTGATTGCCAATCCCAATTCTTTAGGATATGTTTCATTAGGACTAGGCAAACTCCCCTACATCTTATCGGATATTATCTTGGCTAACTGGTCGATCCAATTCGCCATATTTTGCATACGAGGCTCTATTTCCTGATGCCTCATGTTTGATTCTTAAAAAACTCAGCCATCATATCTTTCAGAGCAGTAGTTATCTCCTCGACTTCTTGAAATGTATCATCATTCATGAAATCTATCGCTGTCTCTTCTTCACTCTGAGACATTTAGGAGCTTAGATAATATGAAGTATTATGCTTATCATATGCAGGTGAAGAAAGTCTCTCACCAAATTCATGTTGACTAGCTACTCTCTTAGCAAGGCATTCCATTAGTTTATTGGTAATACTTTCGTATCACCGCTCTTATTGTACATATTCAGTTGGAACATAATCATTATGTCCATATATGCAAGGTTTCCTCTACTATGAATTATATGTATTCTTGTATGATGGGCATTGCTTGTACATTTTTGGTTTCTCCCATATATACATCGGTGCTCGAAATTCATGATTGTAAGAATTACTCCCATAAATGTTGCATCATAGCATGAACATTGATTGAAAACATGTAAGGAAATGGCTCTTTCTAATACGGTGATGTTCCATATTGAAAAGACTAATTCCGACTCCTATAATAGTACTATCCACTCCATCCATCCATTATGAGTTATGGTTATGATGTTAAATCTCAATTCTTAAAATAAACAATCTACACATTGTAAATGTAAAGAAGTTCAAAAAATAATTAAATGAACAAGCTAAAAATACAATAAAATGCAATAAAAATAAAATAAAATAAAAAATAATGACTAGAGTAATAGCATTCAAGTGTTCCTAATATCAAAGTCCTTGGTAAAGACTCCAAAAACTTGGTCACACTTTTTCTAAATGTCAATATTGAAATAATCATAAGTGCATGACATAGTTGTTGCTAGTATCGATAAGTACAGATCGATCCCATGAAGACAATGAATATTAGTAGTTATCATTATCCTTTTACCTAGCCTACAAATTTGATTGTGATTTTCAATTGAAGAAAATAAAATAAATTAGGCAGTAAGATTAAATAGAAAATTAAGAAATCACTTAAGAAATTATTGATATTAAGAATTAGTGTTTAGGTTTCGTGTAGCACCCCACTCTTGCAAGACACTTACCTGACATCCTGAGTGATGTCTGAGTACGTACCCCGCAAAGGTGGCAAGCTAGAACAATCAAACACTTGAAACTCAGTACAAAATTTTCAAAAATAACACAAGCATATGCGGAAATCAATAATCAATTGGGCCCATTTTATTCATGAACTTTTTCAATCATAAGGGTTACAATCATTTCACAAATCATCCAAATTTCATTAGTCACTAGGGCCCATTACAGATACAAAGCACTTAAATTTATAATTATTACTGCATTACAAAATCATTTACAAACATTTCCCATTTGAAAAGTTATTATAAACAAAAATAAAGAAATACAAATGCAGAAGCGAACTGATCCCAACCTCTATCTCTTACTTGAATGTAGTGGCTATACTCCTGTTAGCCTAACGGGGTAACTCTTTTAAGCCTGAAAAATATTGCAAATTTTGGGTGAGATTTCCAAACTCAGTGAGTGACCATCCTTGATGGCTCACTCAATCACATTCACATACAGTTCATATAATCACATATCATTTTGTTCACAACATTCACATTCTCATTCAATTACAAGTTAACAGGATATTGCAATCATTCAAACATACATATTAAATGAATATGCAACGCACATATGACTCACTTTCATTTATTACTTTGTTGTGACCGAGTGCCTTTTTACTAGCCCATATCCCTTAGTGGATACCGAGATGTATCAGATAATGTCCTATATCCCCTAGTGGATATCGGGTACATTCACAACGGAGCCTGAGGCTTTGATCACAGTCTGAGCTTTAAGCTCTTTATACTAGTGACTGCGGTCACAACTGCCTTTGTCTTTCATGCATTCATACATTGGAATGCTTTAAATTATCATATTCTTAATCAATCATATGCTTTCACATTCACATTCGGAACACATTTGTCATCGGATCTTGGTCCGGCATTTAACAAAAATGTTAAGAAACACTTTTTCAATCATATGCATATTCACATGTTTCTTTGAAATTTTACGATCAAGTTAAATATCACATATTTCATCAAATTCAAATACAAGGTGCACTTCAATATCACATTCATGCATCAAAATCATCAGACCTTCAGTGTCCGGAATCAGCATAATCAAAGTCACATTCATAAGATAATTCAAAACATAATATAAACAGAACAATCAATAAGTAAGACCATCTAGGTTGACACACAGTGTGGTCCAGATTAGCATTAGCTTCCATGATTTGGAAACGTCTAAATGCGGATGTTTATCTTACACATCAAAATTATACAACAAGCATATTGCACGCACATTATTAATTGCACAATCACATAAACATTCAGTGTTACACATATAAGTATGTGTAATTATAATGCATACTTAATGATAATCCTGGGTATTTTTCCATTATTCTCATCACGTTATCAATCCTATATCAAAACTCACTTAAGTATAATTTGTACTTAGGTTTACACCTCACTAAAACCATTATAATCAAAATTCATAACTCATTTGGTCAATTCAGATTTTTCCTGAAGCTGACTTTTGGGTCTACTGTTGGATCATTCATACAATAAAAAACGAGTAATTTGAGAACACTTTCTTCTTGAAAATTGTTCTCCTATCTCTTAAGTTTCTAATGACACCAAGATCATTCAATTTGGTTCAGTACTCCAAAAGTTATACTCTAAATAATTCGAACTATTCTTAAACTGAAACAGCATTCTGTGCTCAACTTCAAGTCAGATTATGGAATTCTAGAGACATAATTGAAATTCAATTTCTTCAGAACAACTGTAGCCCTATGTCTCTAGTTTAATCTAAATTAAGAATTATTCCATTTGGATAACCACAGAACATGTTATGCCTAAAATACCGAAGAACTATTCAAAACTGCTCTTGTTGGTTTTTTTCTGGGTAAACGACCAGCGTACCCCGTGATGCACCGAGCTCTGGCTAAGTCATGGGCAGAGAGGAGGCCAATGCCCCTGCTGAAACTCAGTCAGGTACCCCTTCCTCTCCGCTTTCTGAATTGAGACCTTCTTCGCCTGGGGCTGTGGGAGGGGCAGAGGGGGAGGTTACAGTTAGGAAAACTAGGAAAGCTAGAAAGAAACAGAAGTAGTTGGTTGCGGCATAGCTGGTTTTTTGGATGATGGAGTTTGTCTTTTGGAATGTTAGGGGCTTGAATCAACCCAATAAATAGAATGCAGTTAGAGCATGGCTTAGGCTTCACTCTGCCTCTTTTGTCTGTCTTGTTGAGTCTAAGATTAGGTCTTCTAGTTCCTTGAATAAAATATGTAGGTTTTTGTTTCCTAAATAGGATAGCAGCAACAATTTGGATCACTCCTTAAATGCTCGTATTGTGATTGCTTGGAACCCGGATGTCCTTGTCTGTACTCTCCTTAAATGCACTGATCAATTTATGCATGTCGAAATTCTTCCTAGGCATAGTTCTGAGCCTTTTCTAGTATCGTGTGTGTATGGTGCTAACTCTCCTTCCCATAGGCAATCCCTTTGGCATGATCTGACTCAAATCTCTCATGCAATAGGCCCTGCCCCATCGATGCTAGCTGGGGATTTTAACACTATTTTACATCCCCAGGAAGCTGATCCTCCCTGTCCTTCTGGCTTGAGCAATCCGTGTGACTTTAGACGGTTTGTTGGGGTCAATGGCTTATTTGACTTAAACACGAGTGGCCCTCAATTTACCTGGTCTAATAAACAATCTGGTGAGTCTTTCCGAGCTCGGAAGTTAGATAGGTCGCTTATTAATTCCACTTGGAGCGTTTAGTTTCCTTCTTCCCATTGTGTCATTCTTAATCCTCACACTTCGGATCACTCTCCTTTAGTGGTTCAATCGATAGGGATTTCGCAAAAGTGTTCTTCCCCTTTCAGATTTTCAATTTTCTTGCTGCACAACCTAATTTCTTGAGAATTGTGGAGACAGTTTGGACCACCCCTATTGTAGGTACTCCTTTGTTTAGAGTGGTGACAAAGTTGAAATTAGTCAAGAGAGCTCTCAAAGCCATGAACTTGAACCAGATTGGTAATATCAATGCTAGGGTCGAGACTAACCAGACTCACCTTAATCTTATTCAGGATCAGCTGAAGTTTTCCCCTACTTCTCCTCTCCTGCTTGATAGGGAATCGGAGGCTATTAGAGAGCTTTACAGATCTCTGGCGAATCAGGAATCGTTCTATAAACAATCCTCTAGGATCCGTTGGCTCCGCGAAGGCGATCGGAATACTAAATTTTTTCACCAATCTGTTATCGCTTATAGGAACAGAAATTCTATTCATACTCTAGATGTTGGGAATGGCCACCGGGTGATGGGCCTTTCAGAAATCCAAGCTCAATTCCTAGCCTACTTCCAGGGTACCATTGGGGCTACCAAGCAACTCCATTCCTCTAAGGAGTTTGTTGCGAATCTTTTTCCCTCTCCCCTAGCTGATAACCATTCTCAGGTTCTACTTGCTGAGGTCACACCTCTTGAAATCTGAGAGGCGTTTCATTCTCTCAATCCCAATAAGGCTCCAGGCCCTGATGGGTTCAATGGGTACTTTTTCCAGAAAGCTTGGCCTATTATAGGGGAGGAAGTTACGGAAGCTATTTGCAACTTCTTCATCCAGGGCAAATTACTCAAGGAGATCAACTCCACTTTCATTTCTCTTATCCCTAAAGCTGCTCATCCAGCCTCCGTCTTAGATTTTCGGCCTATTGCATGTTGCAACATGCTTTACAAGGTTATTGCTAAAATCTTAGCCAATAGGATCAGTCTCATTCTCCCCTATATCGTTAGCCCTAACTAGAGTGCCTTCCTTAAGAACCGTCGTATAGGGGATAACATTCTTTTAGCGCAAGAGATCTTTCGGAATTACCATATTTCCAACAATCATAAACGCTATGCCTTCAAAGTCGATCTTCACAAAGCCTATGACTTTATCCATTGGGACTTCCTTCTTAACACTCTTAAAGCAATAGGTCTCCCGGGAAGGTTTATTGCTTGGATTAAAGAATGTGTCTCCTCCCCTTCGTATTCCATTTTGGTAAATGGATCTCCCACCCAATTTTTCAAGGGCAAATCTGGCTTAAGACAGGGTGACCCATTATCGCCCTTCCTTTTCATTTTCTGTATGGAGGTGTTCTCTAGGAATTTGAGAGTCTCCACAGAAAATGCTTCTCAGTTCAAATACCATTGGCGTTGTCAAGGTCTGAAACTCAACCATCTCCTTTTTGCTGATGATCTCCTAATGTTCTGTCATGCTGACTTGTTTTCAGCCCAAATTCTACTTGATTCCTTGTGTACTTTTTCTATGTATTCGGGTATGGACATGAATAATACCAAGAGTCAGTTTTATTTATCCCCGGATGTTAGCCATCTTAGTCATAGGATGAGATATATTTCTGGTCTCCAACAAGGTACTCTTCCTTTTCGGTATCTAGGGGTACCTCTCATTACGGGTCGTCTCACTAGGCGGGATTGTGCTTCTCTTCTTGATCGAATAGATAATAGAATAAATCATTGGACCCATAAGAGTCTGTCATATGCGGGTAGAATTCAGTTGGTCATTTCAGTCCTGTCTTCCTTCCATGTGTATTGGTCCTCTCACTTCATT
>JANIHZ010141360.1:0-10970 GCA_027478365.1 Erythroxylum rufum
AAAGCTTCCCTTTGCAATGCTTACACTCAGCCTTATCAACACCTTTCACAGTCACCAAAGTAAACTCTAGCCACACAGAAGAAGTACACTTCTTGTTTTTAGTTGCACCACGATCACCAAAGTCCATAGCTGCAAGCTTCTCTTCATCATGAGGTGTTGTATGATTCTCAACTCCTTTATTAATGATCTGTTGATGATTCTCAGACATTATCTCTTTTAACTTATAAGTTGCAAAGAAAACATCCTCTTTGATTTGTTATTCCATCTGTGAAAAAAGAAAGAAACAATACGACTTTGAAATTAATTTGTTGAGAGAATGAGACTTTTGAGAGAATATAAAATGGTATTTTGAAAAAAACATTCATACCAATTACCAAGTACTAAGAGTCTACATATCTAGGCTTTACAAAGTGGCCAGTAAATATCAGAAAAGCTTGAGATGTAGTTGGTGCCGGTGACCCAAAAACCACCGCACTGAGTCGGTTGTTCGGTAAGCACCCTACAAGGATAAAGAGACAACAACACAGGCAACGTTTTATATGAATTGATTTTGTAAAAGAGTAGAATTTTCCTGAAGGATCGATTGGGCATATAAAAGATTGAAGGAATTAATTAACATAATCTGCTTTGAGATAGCTTTGCTATATAAAGGGACTCCTTTTACTTGGGAAAAGTTGAAATACAGTTATAACTAGGTGATGACTTCACATAGGTATCCATCGGTTCCATACTTCCACTCACGAACTTAGCTATATCCTTAATAAGTAATTCGTCTCTGTGAAATGAAATAAACACTCTTTAAACAGACAACCTTTGGTTTGGTGCATTTCTGTGAAACAAATACACGCTTTTTAAATAACAGATGCGTCTCTCATATGAGTGATAAATACTTTCTTCACAGTGGATGCTTTACTTCTTTGAGAAGACTTTACTGCCTTGAGAAGACAAATAAATCTCTCATTTCACAGAGACTTTCTTCACAGTGGGTGTTTTATTGCTTTGAGAACACTTTCTTCACAGTATCTTTTCAAAAGACTTTATGTTTTTCTTTCTTGGAAGACTACATAAAGTGAAAACAATCTTAATTACGTGGTAGTGGTATAAGAGAATTGGCCTAGGATTGCTATCACTGTAGTACTATTATAGTGATTCTTATAATAGTACTAGTGTACTACGTCTACAGTGATTCTTATAATAAGAATCTGAATCACTATAATGCTATTATAGTTTCATCTACATGTCTAATTTTGGTTACCAATTAATGCATTCATGTTTTACAGAATCATAAATTATATAAGAGTAAAGTGGGGATATCAAGTTATGTACAGAAAAAAATGAGTTAATAAATATGGATCGAGTATGGGCATCCATTGGTTCGAGTTATCACTAGACCCATATTCAAATCCATATCCATATCCATTTTTCAACATCCATTTAAAATCCATTTTTTAGCCTTCATATCCATTTTTTAGGATCGGGTGGTGCAAATATTAATCGAGTTGAAAACTCGTTGTCATCTCTAGGTCGATTATGTTAATGGCAGTGGCTAAATCCATGACAAATCTATAAATAGAAAGGAACTCTTATTATAGACTCTCAATTAAATTCGATCTGAAGAACGATTTAGGTTGCTTTCAAATTCACAAAGAAAGTAAGGTAATAGCCAAGAAATATAGTTAATGTTGTCAAAAGTGGAGGTGAAAACAGAGTAAAATAGAGCAAACATAACAGAGGAAGAAGTTGATAGCATTCTTGCAGATGGAATTAAAAAAAAAGACTTTAAGAAAAAAATAACGGGTCCTTCTCTTTCCCACACACATCTCTAATTTTATTTAAAGAAACAAAAATCGTAACATATGTTTATTGTCATAATAGCATATAGATACAATTAGCTCTACTAATTTTTAACTAATTACATATTCTTAGTTCTGATGGTTACACTAACTTGATTATTATCAACCCAAGTTACAAATTAACCAATTTAATTAGAGAATATATTAAAAAGGATTAGAGAAGTTTTTTCCAAATGAACATCCAATCAATAAATAAGCTGAAGTTTTGACAATAACACTGCAACCTTACTTCCACTTAGGTTGCAGTCCTTATACAGGTAGAAGAAAGGTTTGATTTTTTAAATAGAAATGGTTAGGAGGTAGGTATAGGCTTGGAAAATTAATTAAAATTGGAGTCAGTCGATTGAAATTTCTTATAAAGGACACGTCCTATTTAATTCTTGCAAGACTCAAAAAGTCAAAATGCATGCATCAGAGTTGGTTTTGGTTACTGTCTACATCGGTAGAGATAAATAACAAAATATAAAAATTTTGTGTCTTGTAATGCTTAGTTATTGACCCAATTTATTTTTGCTCTGACTTCAAATTATAAAAATATAATTTTTTTTTTGTTTTTTTCGAAAACTGTAGGATAAGATTTCTTATCCCTGTGATAGAAACAAAGCACATAAGCTGTTGGACCCCGTTCCCAGAGCCCAGCTGAACAATGTTGGACCCCCTTCCCGGAGCCCAACTATCCAAAACGGAGTCACAAACGAAGATCTTTGGGCCCGAGTCCAGACTCCCAAGGCTAAACCCGGGGTGACCCGTCAGGACAGACAAAAGAAATAAACTGCGGAAGCATACTTATAAGATCTATCAAATTAAGCACCTTCATCCAAAATGCCATTACAATATCAAAAGATTCAACTGCTAATACAAACACAAATCTTGATACAAATACAAATGATGCTCAATGTTAATATGCTTAATGAACTATCCAACATGGTACTAACTTAGTACAAAAGTCTCTAACTATTGAGGAGTTATTGATGCCTTGCAAAAGGATCAACCGTCGTCTTGCATTATACCTGAGGAGGGAAAAAAATAATGGGATGAGCAACACAACTCAGTGGCTAATATATCTATAGCCATCGGTAACTAGTACAAATTCTAACATATGTATAGATATATGTCTAACAATTCTAACACTCACAGCAGAAGTCAAGCAATTTACACTTTCATCATATGTACCTCAAGTCATCGAACAACTCATGACATATAACACTTAATATGCTTCATCATTAACAAATCAAATATGCAATGCACACACAAACGGCTCGAGAGTTCTGTGGAACAAAACAGATAACCCGAAGGTTAAACCGTGAACGAAACGAGTCCGATTTCTCAGGATCTCGTGGCCACAAACGGGCAGCCGAGAGAAGGCTTTTTGTCTACGTGCACGTGACTAACGAAACGTTCCTCGCCCCAACAAAGCACATATTCATTCTCGAATGTTCAAAATACCATAAATTCTCTAAGGCATAACATAATCAGAATCATCCTCATTCTCAAACAATTTATCATATGTTCAATCAATGTATAGCATAAAACATATATTCACACATAGGCAAGGATTTGCCCAATCACACAATAACTATAAACATATTACCCACCTAATGTCGTTCGATAATCCAATTTTAGCGTTGTCCTTCTTATTGTTCTTGGATCAGATTTTCTTGGTTTCCTATAACAAACCAAGCATAATTAATAATAGAAAATTTGTAGCTCTATGCTTCTAGTTCTCGATAAATCAAACCTCATCTCATTAGGACATTTGTAACAAAACTATGCCTAAAAGACTAAAATACCTCTTTGCTGGAAAATTGGCCCCTCGTCGCGATGAGAAATACTGCACACGTCGCGACAAGAATGCTGCGCACGTTGCGGAGAACACACGGGGCGCATTGCGACGCACGTCATGACGAATTTTCAGCAGCACGTCGCGATGTGTTCTTGAGCACGTCGCGATGTGCGAACGCAGAAACGCCCCGAAACCAGATTTTCTGCAGATCTTTAACCAAAACTTCCCATAACTCAAACATAACTTACTTTAACCTTAGCTTATCATTCCTACATCATTTATAAACTCATTCCAACCTTAAATCATGCATTAACACAACAAAATCATCAACCCTAAAAGATTTCGACATAACCGCCAACATTCACAGATTTCTTCCCACATACAAACAATCCCTCTTTTCAGTTCTAAACATCAGTAAATACGGTTCATACAACCAATTAAGAACAAAAGAAGCTTGTACTTACTTTCTTGAGCTTCAAATCTTCAAGAAATTGCAAAACCCTAGATTTCTCTCCTCTTTTCTCAATACCCACGAAAACTCTCTTCTTCTCTCCCTCTTTCACATTTCTTTTTTCTTTTCTTTTCTTTCTTTTTCTAATTTAACTCTTAATCAATGCACAAAGACCCTTACGCCCTTCCACTTAAGCCTAAAAATCCTAAGACTTAAGTGATCTTCCAAAATTACCCTCTTCTTTCATTTAATCCAATTAATCATACTTTGATTTAATTCTAACCTTAGCATAATTCAATTCCAATTAACTGATCTAATAAGACTTCAACATTTAAAACATGCCTCATAAAATAAATAAACCGGTTTGGGGTCTAACATTGACTGATTAGAGAGGTATCAGGTTAGGGTTGATAGTTTTAAGAAAGAGGTAGAATTTGAACCTCAAGATGGAGTCCCGATTAAATTTACTAGTGACCAACGAGTATTAACGAGTTATTTGATATCTGTGATCAAGGCTAAGAGGTTGATTTGTCATGGATGCCAGGCATTCCTTGCACATGTGATTGACACTTCGGCATAGAGGGTTGAACTGGTTGATGTCCCTATTGTGCACGAGTTCCCTGATGTTTTTTCTGAAGGAGTGACCTAGATTGTCACTTGATCGGGAATTTTATTTCACTATTGACTTGGTCTTGGGGATGACACCAATATCTGTACCACTGTATCGCATGACACCAATAGAATTGAAATAGTTAAAGATTCAATTACAAGAGTTGGTGGATAAGGGCTTCATCAGACCAAGTCACTCACTATAGGGAGCACCAGTATTGTTTGTCCAAAAAAAAAGAGATAGGACCCTCTGCTTATGTGTTGATTATCAGCAGTTAAATAGGGTTACCATCAAGAATAAATACCCAATTCTTAGGGTTGATGATTTATTTGATTAGTTACGAGGAGCTACAGTATTCAAAAAAAGATAGATCTGAGGTCTGGGTACCATCAATTGAAGATTGATGAGAATGATGTGCAAAAGACTAATTTCCAGAAGAGGTATGGACACTATAAATTTCTAGTAATGCCATTCGGATTGATAAATACACCTGCAGTATTTATGGATTTCATGAACAGGGTGTTCCCTCCTTATTTAGATCAGGTTGTAATAGTCTTCATTGATGATTTTCTGATTTACTCTAAGAATGAAGAGGAGCATGCTAGACATCTCTGGATTGTGTTACAAATACTTCGCGAAAGGCAGTTGTATATGAATTTGTCAAAGTGTGAATTTTGGCTGAGGGAGATAGAATTCCTTGGGCATGTTGTATCAGGGGAAGGTATTTTTATGGACTCAAAGAAACTTGAAGCTATACTTGAAGGGAGCAACCCAAGAATGTCACAAAAGTCCGTAGTTTTTTGGGGTTAGCTGGTTATTATCAGAGATTTGTTGAGGGTTTCTCAATGCTTGCAGCCCCTTTGTCAAGGCTTACCCAGAAGGGGAAAAAAATTTCAGTGGGATGACAAATGCAAAGTGAGTTTCTAGGAGCTGAAGAAGGGATTGACTTCATCACCAGTGCTTGCCCTACCTACCCAGGGAGTAGGGTATGAGGTATATAGTGAAGCTAGTCACTAGAGACTTGGTTGTGTATTTATGTAAGCCCGGCGAGTAATTGTATATACTTCTACATAGCTGAAAAGCATAAGCTAAATTATCCTATACATGATTAGGAGTTTGCAGTGGTAGTATTTGCGCTCAAGATTTGGAGACACTATGTTTATAGGGATATTTTTCATATATAAACTGACCACAAGTGTCTAAAGTATCTAAGGACATAAAAAGAGCTAACTCTCAAACAAAGGAGATTGTTGGAATCGATTAAGGATTATGACTTAATAATCAACTATCATCCAGGAAAAGCCAATCTGGGAGCCAATGGATTGAGTCGTGAGTCCTGTTCGATAGTAACTGATAGGCAAGATCCTTACATAACACATTTCATGAATGTGCGAAGCCTTAGGGTTGGACTCCCAGTGGCAGAGGATGATGGAACATTGCTAGCATGGTTTAAAGTTTGGCCAACATTATTTGATGAGATTAGGAGATCACAAGCTGACGGTCCCAAGTTAAGAGTTATTCAGGAGAAACTGTTATCCGAAGAGAGTTAGGGGTTCAGACTGAGAGAAGACATGTTGTTAGTTTTTAGAGACATAGTTTGTGTGCCGAATGATCAGTCTTAGGCAAGCTATCTTGGAGGAAGCTCACAGTTCGACTTATGCCATGCATCCTGGTAGTACCAAGATGTATCGAACTCTTAGAGAGAGTTATTGGTGGCTAGGGATGAAGACAAAGATAGCAGAATTTTTAGTCAGATGCCTTCCCTGTCAACAAATTAAGACAGAGCATAAAAAAACTAGCAGGTATGTTACAGTCTTTACCTATTCCAGAATGGAAGTGGGAGCATGTGACAATGGATTTCGTAGTTGGACTACCTCGTACATCAAAGGGTCACGATGCTATTTGGGTTATAGTGGATAGATTAACAAAGTCTGCTCATTTTCTGCCTATTCACCTAACCTACTCACTGGAAAAATTAGCAAAGCTATATATCAACAAGATTGTGAAGCTGCACGGTGTGCTAGTTTCTATAGTATCAGATAAGGATCCAAGATTCACGTCATGATAACTGAAGTTTAATACTTCCTTCCACCCCCAGACCGATGGTCAGTCAGAGAGGACTATTCAGAAACTAGAGGAAATGCTGAAAGCATGTATGATGAAATTCCAAGGAAGTTGGGATCGACACTTGCCTTTGATAGAGTTCACTTATAACAATAGTTATCAGACAAGTATCAGTATGCCACCATGTGAACTGCTTTATGGGAGGAAGTGTAGGACACCTCTGTGTTGGGATGAGGTTCATACAATTAGAATTGAAGGAACCGAATTGATAGAAGTGACCACTCAGAAGATAAAAGTCATTCGAGAGAAGACAAAAGTCGTCTAGGATCGTCAAAAGAGTTACGCAAATAAGAGGCGACGACCGTTAGAGTTTGTTGTTGGTGACATTTTTTCTGTGAATATTATCATGAAAAGGTATCATCAGATTTTAGAGTCGAGAGAAGTTAAACCCTCGGTATATTGGACCCTTTTCTATCCTGGAGCATGTCGGGACTGTAGCGTATCGATTAGAATTGCCACCAAACTTGGATAGGATCCATAACATGTTCCATGTCTCGATGCTTAAATAGTACTTACCAGATCCATCTCATGTTTTGGAGACACCTTCAGTAGAACTGAGGGAAGACCTGAGTTTTGAGGTGAAACCAGTTCATATCTTGGATCGACAAATAAAGAGATTACACAACAAGGAGGTACCCATGGTTAAGGTTCTTTGGAAGAGCGACAGGGTCGAGGAGATAACATGAGAGCTTGAGGATACTATGAGATGTCAGTACCCCCATTTATTTTTGTCCTCAACATAGGAGTTTCAAGGATGAAACTCTTTTGAGGAGGGGAGGACTTGTAACGCCGGACTTTTGGAGCTCCTTTATGTTGTTATGTATTTGGAGATACTACTGAATATTGACATGTACATGGTTGTATATGAGTTCAAAGATGTATTTGAATTCTTTTGGTACATATGCCAGTGATATATAATGTTATATGGCTTTACATGAACTTAGAGTTCATCGGTATGCGAAATCTTGGAGATTTCTAACATATAAGCTTTTAAGTGTGTAAAACTAAGTCCATTAGATGGATATGACCATGGTGGTTGAATTAAATGTGTTCTAATGCCTTAGGGGTGATTAGACGTGATTTATAGACTTATTGGACACTTAGAAAGCTTAATTGGAAAAGTTGAAGTACATAAGGGCTTATATACAAATGGTTAAAAGTTATAGGACATAATTGTAATTTTTCAATTCCTGGAGGACCAATATGTAATTTTATGAAGTTAAGGGGCTCAATTATTATTTCCAAGAGTCCAAGGACCAAAATAAAAATAAAATTTTTGGAGATTTCTAAACTTTGGGCTTAATTGCAAATTTAGGAAAGTTTGGAGGGTAAAATGGTAATTTCACTTAAGCTAAGGGCAAAATGGTAATTTCACCCCATTTGGTCAAAGAAGAGTCAATGTTCTAGACCCTTCTTTCACTTATGGCCGTGCATCACATTTCCAAGGACTTAAAATACTTAGTTTTAATTAAAAGAAAGGAGAAGAAAGAAGGAGAAGAGAGGAAAGAGAGGAAGTTTTGGCCATCACCAAAATTCACCTTTCTTTTTGATTTTTCAACTCAAACCGAGGTATTCTAAACTAATTTGAGGACAAGGAACCCAAATCTATCATTAGAGTTGAGAAATTCTCAAAGGATTGGAACATATCACAAAAGGAAGGTTTAGGTAAATTTTGTCTCATCTTTCTCTACATTAGGATTTTGAGTTTGGTGTTAAGATATATTGCTCTCCATGCTTGATTATACATGAAACATGGTTTAGATGAATGAAATATATAATGGAGAGGGTTCTTTAAGTCAAAACTAAAATTGTTCCCTTTAGGTGAAACTTGGTAAATTTTTAAATATTTAATTGTCACGACCCGATACCACATCGGGCCCATGACAATAGCCGCATAACTTGGCTAAGGACACTCACAGTATCCTTAATCCGACTATGCAAGGCTAACTGAAAATCTATTCTTTCTTTTCTTTCTTTTCTTTTCTTCTTTTTTTTTAAAAAATTTAGGCAGCATAACGGCTGTGTTTTAAAAATCCCAAAAGCTGCAAACACTAAACACACTTCTATATTCCCATCCAACCACAACTTCAGGAATTTAAAGTCTACTCAAGGCAATCTCAACTCAATGCAATTTCAACAACAGCATCAAAAGTTCATGCATAAATTTTTTTATAAAACATAAGGCAATATAACTTACAAAATCATAAAGTGTATCTATATAAACACAGTTCATGAGCCACTAGACCATAAAAGTACAAAATAGGAAACTACCCACGTGCAGTAATACCCTGAAACTACCAAAAGACCGTACGATCCACTCAGAGCTTCAAACTCACTAAATTAACCTACATAGTTGTAAAGCAGAGGGGGTGAGTACACTAGGTACTCAGCAAGTGGGAAAAACATAGATCACGAATAGAATTCGATACACACCAAGACGATAAGAATAATCTTATAAAGTAAACATACAGCACTCAGAAAAACACATAGGCCTAGCCTACGACTCAACGTATACTGGTTAGGAACCATATAGGCCTAGCCTATTAGTTCACTCATCCGGTGAACATAGGCCCCAATTCCAGTACGTAAAAGCATAAAAACATCATATGTATCCATCAAATCTCGATAGGAAACTCAATATCAGGATAAACCAAAACAATCATATGTGACACCATTAGTCGGCCAAACTAATGTGCATAACCACTGATACTCGGTGTTAGCTCAACTTTCATCTGTGGTGAGTCCGGACTATAATCGACAAGAGCGTCATGACCCTAGGTGATGACTTTGTCGGTGTCCAGACCTAGGTGTGGAGTCACCCGCAAGTCCTATAAAAAGGTGTTGATATGGTTACTCGACTTTCATGTATCAACATCAAGAGTGCGGGGGTCGCTTAATCATAATCAATTGTGTCCAGCACACGATTGACCAATAGTTTCCTCACCAATCACAAAACAAATCATAGACAATTATTAAGTATAAAAATTAAGTAAGGCACCATGCCTTTATTTATAGGTCCAACCGATAAAATGAAAATTTGTTATGGCTCTAAGCCAACAGAGAAAACATACGCGTAGCATATATGACTCATTTGTACATAAGTAAGTTCGAAAACATTATTTCATGCTATAAAAGTCACCTTTTGCACTCTAAGTGCAAAGTTGTTCAAAAACATAGTTTTAGAAAATAAAACATTATTCTTTTACACTTCAAATGCAGGTTTATTGAAAACAATGTCATTTCTCAAAATATGAAATAAAAACATCAGTTGCTCTCCAATAGCAAAGAGTTATTCAAAACAAAGTTGTTTATTAAATACACAAATATACTAGCATCTATTGTAGATTAAATTCTACTATGCATTACCTAGGACCAAAATTCACATACAAGTCATCATACATGTCTTAGAGTGATCTAATCCAATATAAGAAATATGGTTTCCCAACTCACCTCAAAAGAGGGTGTTCACTACTTTGCCTTCAAAAATTCTCGGTACGAGCTTCTTGATTCCTAGCTCTCGAGCCTTTATACATAAAAGACATACAATGAGATTACTACTTAACATAATTTTATAATTATACAGCATCACGTAAGTGTATTAAACATAATATCATTCTCTTTGAGCTATAGGATTCTCCATTTTAATTCCTCACATGGTTACTTCCTTACTACCCACATTAGTTTTTCTTTTGCATTTTCTAAGGCATTTAATGCCTTTAATCCAATACCTACTCATATCAAAACATAATTAAGCCCATCTTTATCCAAACACATTAGGTCGTTACTCATCAACCTAAGCAACAATTCAAGCTCACTTTAAGTAAACATGAAAGCATTTTTCCAATGCATACCATTATAAAGCCTTAAATCCTAAGCCAAGTTCACTTAGGCATTTTATTAAACACCTAATGTGCATGACTTTCAAGTTACATTTCCAAAACTTTATCATAATAATTCTTGCTCCTATCATGTCATATAGTAAACACTCCTATTCAATAACACATTCCACCACTCCATTCCAACCAATTTCCTTCATTTAAGCTACATTTTATCAATTGTACAACTCATTACCTTAATCCACCTCTTCTCCATCATTTTGACCTAAACTTAACCAACACACATCTTCTTCATTCTTCATCATCAATTCAC
>JANIHZ010141467.1:0-10959 GCA_027478365.1 Erythroxylum rufum
TATATAATACATATAAAAGTGAGATGTTATGGACAAGAGAAATAGAAATTATGGATGATGAGAATTGGATGTAGGTGATGAATCAAATGAGTAGAGATCAGATAGTTTAATGAAATAAAAATTGGTAGTTAAATTGTTATGAATGATGTTGCATTAAACGAAGTGAAGTTAGGACAAATTTTTAAGTCTTTTCATAAGGGTACAGTTTGTGTACTGATTTCAATGGGAAAATTAGATTAATTTAGGCTAAATTAGACAAAGTTTCCTTCTAGAAAGTTGTAGCTTATCCTTTTAGCTTTCTAATGGTATAAAGAACGAAATTTTTTAATATCGGAGTTGAGATATATGACCATTATAAGTTAGAGATGCTTTAGAGAGTATGGTTAGTGATTTAGAACTTTAGGTGATGTGAGGAAGAGCCTATAGAAATCCAAACGTCTAATTCTTTGACTGAACCCTTTAGTCTGATTCAGTTTTGACTGAATCCCTTCGTTTGACTCTTTGATTGAACCTTTTAGTCTAATTCAGCTTTGACTGACTCCATCCGTCTAATTCTTTGACTGAACCTTTAGTCTGATTCAGCTTTGATTGAATCACTTCGTCTGATTCTTTGATTGAATCCCTTAGTCTGATACAGCTTTGATTGAATCACTTCGTCTGATTCTTTGATTGAATCCCTTAGTCTGATTCAATTTTGATTGAATTACTTCATTTAATTCTTTGATTGAATCCCTTAGTCTGATTCAGCTTTGACTGAATCACTTTCTCTGATTCTTTGATTGAATCCCTTAGTCTGATTCAACTTTGACTGAATCACTTCGTCTGATTCTTTGATTGAATCTCTTAGTCTGATTCAGCTTTGACTGAATCACTTCGTCAGATTTTTTTGATTGAATCCCTTAGTCTGATTCAGTTTTGATTAAATCACTTCGTCTGATTCTTTGATTGAATCCTTTAGTCTGATTTAGCTTTGACTGAATCACTTCATCTAATTCTTTGATTGAATCCCTTCGTCTGATTCAGCTTTGACTGAATCCCTTCATTTACTTCTTGGACTAAATCCCTTCGTTTGACTCTTTGATTGAACCCTTTAGTCTGATTCAGCTTTAACTGGATCCCTTCATCTGACTCTTTGATTGAACCCTTTATTCTGATTCAGCTTTGACTGAATCCCTTCGTCTGACACTTTAACTGAACCCTTTAGTCTGATTCAGCTTTGACTGAATCCCTCCGTCTAATTATGTGATTGAATCTCTTAGTCTGATTCAGCTTTGACTAAATCACTTCGTTTGATTCTTTGATTGAATCCCTTAGTCTGATTCAGCTTTTATTGAATCACTTCGTCTAATTCTTTGATTGAATCCCTTAGTCTGATTCAGTTTTGACTTAATCACTTCATCCGATTCTTTGATTGAATCCCTTAGTCTGATTCAGCTTTGACTAAATCCCTTCGTCTGATTCTTTAATTGAATCCCTTCGTCTGATTCTTTAATTGAATCCCTTCGTTTGATTCAGCTTTGACTAAATCCCTTCGTTTGATCCATTTGTGGCCTAAGCACTTCATCTGATCCATTTGTGACTTAAGCAATTCTTCTGATCTATCCGTGAATTAAACTCTTTGTCTGATCCATCTGAGAATAAGACTATGTTTTATTCTTTTAGCCATAACGTATTCCTCTATCTGTCCATAAAATTGGTAGCCTTTGATGTTGATTTGAAAAAGATTGGTGGAAAGAAAGTGAGGAATCGGCTAAGGGAGCATGACTACGTTATAAACATACTTTGGTTTTTAAATTATATCTTGATTCGTAGAACTCTGAATGAGATGATTCTTATTCCTAAATGAAATAGAAACATGGAGCTACAATTATTCCAAAAAAAAGTTATGTGGTGATTTGGGTGTCTGACTGGTGTGGGCTCGCTCTTTGTGGTTTGAGATGTTATGAGAATGAGGGTTTATTGAAATGACCCAATGCCTAAGGGTAACATGTTCATGTTTCATGAATCCGAATGTCGGGCTTCAGAAACGGGGTCCAACAATCTGCGTTTCACCCAGAAATGCAGACGTTGCCTGCGTTACGTTTCTGCTCCTTGCTTTTGCATTTTATTCTCTTATTTCCTTCTTCTATTGTCATTTTGTTTTTCTTTTCTTTGTCTTTCTTTCTTTTTTTTTCTTCTTCCTCTATGAAGGCAAATGGATATTAATCATTGGAAAATGACCCATATGTCGTGCTTTTGACTCACTTTAATTTCTTTACTTCCAAATTGTACCTAAAATCATATATGAATTAAAGTGAGTATTCTAAGAATTTTTGTATCATTAATCGCTAAGTGTAAATCATTAAATATATCGACAATTAAACACATATAAATTTCCCCCACACTTAGCTTTTGATCGTCCTCAGGCAAAACATTAAAATTAAGCTCCAAAACCCCCAAACATTAACTCATTTCCCATATGTTCCAAGAATATATAATCATAAGCAAAGATGAGTGACTCTAAAAAATCATAGCAAGATGTCAACATTCCAAGATTTTACTCATGATCAATTCACATTCATCATCTTCAAAAACGAAGCAATCTAATGGTAGACTCGAAAAATGTGTAACTAAAATATATCCATAGGTACACTCAACACCATTCATGACTATAAAATCTGTAACTTTGCATATCATTTCATTTCTCTACCACTAAAATTCACATGTAAAATCACAAATCAAAGGACTTTTTAGGGTTGTAATATGTGTAAATGTAAGGTGATATGTATTTGGGTCAAGTAGCATGAAAGTCATCAAAGCTAGTGAAACAAAGCAACACTCATCAAAAACTAGGTACCATCAGCTATGACGAATGCAACATTTATATTTCACAATCCCATTCAACTCTCATACACAAACCACATGAAGCATATATCAATCCGAAGGAATCACTTATACAATTTATGCCAACAATACATTGAAATCACAAGAGTGAACCTTCCAACCGAACATCTACCTCATATTCAGCATGCTCAAATAGCACATTCATTACAATTCTAGGAAGATGCATTAATCATGAATAACTTTGCAAACTCATATGCACTTTCTCCTTCATAAATTTATTTAAACAATTTTTTCTTTTTCCTTTCTGTTTCTTTGTTTCTTTTTCATTTTCTTTTCTTTCTCCCTTTTTTTTCTTTTCCTTATAAAAAAATTAAATTAAACTACATCAACATGAGAATTTCAATGATAAGAAATAAAATAACATCCCAAAATTATAACCAACCCACACTTAGAATTTTGTAAATCCCCAAACTCAACAATCACAAATGTTCCACTAGCTTTATAACTTGGGTAAGACATTTGGTTAAGTTTAAAAGCATAAAATGTGGTTTATACAAAACGAAAGGCTAAAGCTTAAAGGGGTTTATCAAGGGAAAAATCATGTCAATATTCGGCTAATGTAGTTTATGAAAACAAACAATGCCTAATCATATCCATGTTAATGCATGTGATAAAAATGTGATCTTGAATAGAAATTCAATGCAAAATCGGGATATACATGTCATGAAGGTCACATATTATCAAAAGGCAATGAGACTAATATGGACGGGTCAGTTAAATAAAGCACAAAATCTCACCGGCTTTGTCGACCATTAGTCACCAATCTTCTAAAGATAATGCATATCGACCAATCACAATAGAAAAAGTACATGCTAGAGTTTCTATAAAATTCTCTAGTCAATTCAAACTCTAATCATGATTATATAATCCTAGAAGTAATAGAAAACGAGAAAATGTTTATTTCATTAGTTTTATTCTTTCTCTCTTTTTGATTGAAAACTTAAAAACAAGTAAAACAAACAAATTCAAAAACACACATGCATATAAAAAGTAATGCGGAAATGTAAAAGAAAAGAAATTTACTTCCCTTAGGTTGCCTTCTAAGAAGCACCTTAGTTTAGGGTCACTAGCTCGACTCCTTCTTCTCCTCATGTGACAAAATTGTGATCTTCAGGTATTACAGTTACTGCCACTTCCACACGAGGTAGTTCCAGATAGGGTCGGTCGTAGTTGATCATCATCCTCATTTAGCATCTTCGCTATCCTTAAATTCCCAATCTCGATTGAGTCCATACACTCTGGAAATATTTTGAATGTCTCTTCACCTTTTTCTTCATCATTTAATTCCTCTAACCTGTTATGTAAAGGTAAAGAGTTAGTTTCAAAAATAATCAGGGACTCGACACTTACCTCCAAGCTAAAAGATGTGTCCTTTTTGGCTTTGAGCTCCTTCTCCACTTCTTCGACACAAACAATTCGTTGAGGGTTAACTTCAAAATTCTCAAGCTCCTCGTCACTTTGCAATGTTTCTACACAAACATCCATTGGGTACACCTCGGGTTAATACGGCCGCCCCTCTTCGCTTTGCGATTCTAGGTGACTAAGCCTTATTGCCATCTGACCCATTAGGTATTCCATGCTTTGTTGGCTTGCTTTTGTCTCTTGTCAGAATTTATACAATTGCTGCTACATATTCTGTTGAAATTGCAAATTGTTAGTAGCTAGATTCTTAATAAGTTCTTCTAAAGATGCGCCTAAATCATGTTGGCTCTCTGAATCTTGGGCACTAGACCATATGTCTTTTGGAAATTGCCCTCCATCTTTCTGAAATTGTAGAGTATTCTCCTGTAATTGCAAAGTATTAGCTTTCACAATATTAATCAACTCTTCCAGAGATGGACCGGAGTCATGATAGGAAGCTTCTGGTTTGTTCGAGAATTGTTGTGTGTCCTACAAACTATCGTTGAAGTAATTTTGGTGATTATCCCATCTATAACAAAAGTTAGGTTGATCAGTCCAAACATTGTTATAGGATTGAGAATATGAGTCATAAAAGAAATTACTTCCTTCCATATCAAATTTTTTTTATTCATGAAACAAAAAATGAAAAGATCACGAAATAACTGAAAAGAAATCAATTACAAAAAAAATATATATAACACCAATTAAATCACAAATAAAAACTAAAACACCACACTCCCGAGCAATGATGTCAAAATTGACCGCGCATCGTTACGCTACTCAAAATAAAATAACTAGACCTACTATTATAGTAGTGGTGAGTCTAGGTCGATCCAACTGAGAGTGTCTGTAAAGTTTATGAAATAAAATTAACTGATGTTTAGGTTTAACAGGGGGTTTTGTTTTTTAAAGAAAAAATAAAATGAAACTAACTAACAAAAACAAATTAAATAAAACATGCAAAAAATGATAAAAGTGGGGAATTCAGTAGGGACCTGATTCTTTGGTTCAATCTCAGCCTACATGTAACACCCCATGTTAGGGGTTAGAAAATTTAGGAATTTCTGTGCACTTTATCCTTTGCATAATTAAGCATTCACTGATATATGCTTATGAATTTTGACACATACCAATAAATTATGCATGCATTCAATTACATTTTCCAGGTAAAATGGATTTATAAATGCAATTAAATTGTGGAAAACTCATTTAGAGACTATTGGCATTATTTCGAAATTTTTTGGAATATTAGGAAATTTTTTGGAAATTTTGGAATATTAAGAAAAATAGACTAATGGTATTTGGACATGTATCACTTCTTTATGGATGACAAATGGCTCGCATGCAATAGGACCGTGTGTCAATGAGTTAATTAAACATGTAATCACAAGTTGAGAAAGATGAAGCTCGTTGTTTGTTCTTCGGTTTTGCTTAGTTTTTCCTCAACACCGAACCTTGCTTTTAACTCTCACTGTTGGTGGTTTTTCTAAAAGCAAGGAAAGAGAAATTTTAAGTTTTTGTTCCTGTGAATAAGTTTGATGATGTTTCATGGTTGAGAAATGAATACATGCATGATTTGTGTATGAAGCATTTCGGTGATAGTGTGAAATACGCAAAAGTTTGTTTTCACTATACATGCATGAATCTGTTAAGTATTGGTAGAAATGGTTTAAATGAGATTAATGATATGGGATGTAGCTTTTGGTGAGGTTGTGATAATGAAGTGATATGAAATACTTGTGTTTTTGAAAATGACAGAAGATAGAATATGCAGAAAATTGGATGCTGCGTGAATGAGATTTGAATTTTTTGATGTTTGTATTGAATCTTGGATTTTTTATTTGTTTGAGTTATGATGAGCTGAAATGGAAGTAGAAGAATTAGTTTAAGTGTTTTATGTGTTCATTGAATAAGCTAGAAGTGAGAAATTTGGAGAAAAATGGAAGAGAGGAAGAAGATGCAAAATTGTAGTTGAGTTTCTAGAAAAATGGTTGTTGAAAAAGTTGGGATGTTGCAATTGTGAGATGAGAGGAAGAAATAGACTGTGTTTGGAGGTTTAAAAGCACTACGGTGACTTTACTGGGTATGTTGGGAGTTACCATTATGCTTAAGCACGATGGTGACTTTGTTGGTATGCCCAAAGGGTTGACTCACCCTAAACACCTTGTGATTCTTTCGGCCATAACTTTGTCATCTGACCTCCAAATGACATGAGACTTGAACCAATAGATTCCTAACACATTTTCCTACTTCTCCATAAAAATTTCTAGCCTTATGAATTTAATTGGAGAAGATTTATTGAATAAAAGTTAGAGAATCTGTTGGAATAGTATGAACTAGAATATTTTACTGAACATACTTCTGTATTTTGCTAATATCTTGTCCTGTAGAGCTCCGAATGGGATGATTCTTGATTTTAATTAAATTAGGGACATAGGAATAAAAATTTTCTGAAGAGATTAAATTCTAAGTCTACATCTAACAATTTCAGAATCTGATTTGAAGTTGAGATGAGAATCCTGATGAAGCTTAACTACAGTCTGAGATCTTTTAAGTAAAAATTTTAGTATACAGAACTAAATGGAATGATATTGGTATCGTTAGAAACTTAAGACTTGGGAGGACAACCTTATAGAAGGAAGTGTCATCAAATTACCTTACCTTCCTGATGAGAATAATTGAGCAAAGTGGACCCGAAAGCTAGTTGTGAGATAAATCTGGATTAAGAAATTGAGTGCGATTTTACATGATCAATAATGTGACAAGATTAAGGATAAGAAACCCGAAATTTGTTATGAGCATGCATCATACATATTCAGTATACATCAATGTGCATAAATAATTTCATAATCATCCACAGTGGTCATATGTGTTTGTATTAAATTTTATAGAGGAAATTATAAAGCTATCACTTTCAGATATTGCCAGGACTTCGAGGCAATAAGCAAAAAGGGAGCTTTTGTATGTAATTTAGATGGTCAATTTTGTATGTAATTCCGTAAGTAATTTTTGATAGTTTTTCTTTGACTGTTTTGTTTGCTGTTGATTTGGAACATTGAATGATTTGCAAAGCTGTAAGAATGTGATACACTTGAATACATGGTATGAAAACATTGATTGATATGTGAATTGAATTTCAGATATTTCTATTTTTGAAGCTGTTAAGTCCTAGTTGTGGGTAAATAGGCATGCCTAGAAGGGTCTGCAGCTACTTCTGTAACACTTCGGTATCTTCTGTTAATAGCACTTTGGTGTCTTATGTTATTGACACTTCGGTGTCGAGACTTCGGTCTCTTCTATATAAGTCTCGTTACCCGCTTCTGTAAATGGATTTAACAGTCATCTGATTTTGTATTCTTATATCTGTTTGATTCGGACATAAAATAAATTATGTTCTGATTCTAAAGGGTTTATACCCTCTTGTATTATACAGTTCTATTAATTATAAAATTTGTTCTGAAATGCATTATGTCTAATTTATTGTTAAATCAATCTTTTAATGTAGATTAGTTATTACTCACTAAGCTATATGCTTAGCACAGTGGAATTTCCTCAAGTAGGTTCAGAGAGAGGATTATAAGGACTAGGATAAGTCAGTCGTAATGACCAATGGAGTCTGAGTTGTTGTTTTGATAAAACATGTATTTTTGCTCTTATGTTGGTTTGTCTATAAGTGTATGTGTTGGGCCCCGATTCGTAATAAGCCTGTACAAATTATTTTGAGGTTTTAGTTTGATAATTTTACATGAAGGGATTTAGTAAAATTCGATTTATTGAGAAATTATTATTTTGTGATGCATTGTTAGTATTAAATTATATGAATTGAGGATCCTATGAATTTAGGAGCTTGAAATTAAATGAGGGATATTTAATTTGAGCTTGTATGGATTTTAGAAATTTAATTGAAGGAATTTAGTGAAATTAGAGTGAATTTTAATAAGGTGTTAGATTTTACAATTTGAAAGAGCCCATTAGGAAGTTAAATATGTTTTAAGGCTTAAGGTATATTAGGTGGGCTTATAGCCTTTGGAATATATTTTAAGTGAAGTGTAAATGAAGTAGAATGAATGAGGATGGGCTAGGATCCATTAGGTTAAACTTAAATGAGATAAGTGAAAAAGAAAGGAAGCAATTGGGCTTTTAAGAGGGAGCCCACGAAATTTCAAATGGGAAGGAGGGAAATGAAAATTTGGGAAAAGTTTAAATTAGGAGGGAAAGATTGAATTTGGTCAAACTTTAAGGTTTAAGGAGGGAAAGGTAGCTTGGGCTTTTAGCCCTTTTGCATAGCTTGTAAATGAAGAAAGAAGGAAGTTAGATGGGAGATGAGGCCCACGAAATTGTTAGGTTAGATTATGAGTTAAGTAAATAAAATATAAACTTAAGTTGTAGGAGAAGTATACAAAAATTCTAGAATGAAAGAAAGGCTTATGTGAAGTGTCGTGTAGCTATAGGTTTAAGGGTAAAAAGTAGTTTCTTAAGTCTTTTACAAGAGCATTACCGAAACTTCTAGCACAAAAGAGGGGTTCACGATTTTTTACAAGCAAAAGAGAGAAGATTTCGAAACCATCAAAGAAGAGAGAGCAAGATGAAGGTGTCGGCCAAGCTAGGAGAAGAAGAGAGGTTAGTTTGTCTTGGTTTTGAAAGTGTTGTGTGAGTTTTTAAGAAGAAGAGTTACGAAAATACAAGAAGAGAGGAGAAGAAGGGTGAGTTTCGGCCATTAATGAAGAAGAGGAAGAAGAAGATTAGGGTTTCTCCTTGCTTGGGTTTTTCAAGTGGGTTTCCAAAGATTTCAAGAAGAAGAAGGTTAAAGGAAGAGATTATCCTCCATTTGAGTCAAGAAGAAGGATTTCGTGGGTGTTAAGAAGGTAAGAAATTTCGAAATTTAAAGGTTTTCTAGTTAGGATTTGTTGTCTTTCTTTCTTTAAAAGGATGGTGTGAAGAGTTTGTTAAGAACGAATAAGAAAGGAAATGGTTTAAGAGTTATGGGAGTTAAGTTAAAATTCTGATCTTCGTTGGTTTCTTAAAGGCTAGAGGAATTTCAAATTTTGTGAGTCATTTAGATGAGTTTTGATGCTAAAGGCTTAGTTAAAGTATGGGTAAGATTAGGTTTGTTGAAATGGAAGTTTTTCCATTCTTTTTAAAATTCCAGCATTGTTAATTCATGGTTTATGTTAGAGTTTTGCCTTTTTACTTACTCATGGTGGTTGAAAAATGTTTGTATGAAGGAAAGGGAAGGTTAGGTTAGTCTAAATGGAAGTTGTTCCATGCTTTTAAAATTTCCAGCATTATACACTTTGGTTAATCCATGATGTGTGTTAGAGTTTTGGCCCATCTTACTTAGAACGAAAGGTGTAAGAGGTTGCTTTGAGTAAAAGAAAGAAGAAGATGTTTTTAAAAAAATAAAAAAAGAAAAATCAGATTGGTGTGAGTGTGTATAAGGTGGGATTTTTGACAAGTTTGATTAGATTTCAGGAGAGGTTTTGGTTGGTATAGTTTAGGGAAGTTAGCGGAAAGGTATAAGTGAGGTTATGTGAGGTTAAAGTCAAATGTTTACATGCTTTCAAATTTTTCCAGCATTGTTAATGTATGGATTTATTGTTAGAATTTGCTTTTCTTGCTCCAAAATGGAGGTTGAAAGATGAAAGAGTCAGTTGTGTAGGAAAGAAAAGAAAGGAAAAAGGGAAAGAAGAAAGGTTGAGAAAAATCAGATTGGAGTTAGTGGCTTTAAGGCATGAGATTCTTGAAAATAATTGATAAGATTGAGATAGGTTTTGATGGTTCTAATGTAGGAATGGCATAGGCAAAGTTAGGTAGGTTTTATGCATGCTTTCCATTCTTGAAAATTTTCCAGCATGATTTTCTCTTGGTAAATTGGGGTATGAAGAATTCGTTAATTAAGAAAGGAGAAGAATTTTCAAAATAAAAAGAGAAAAAAATCAGATTTGGTATTGGTGTTTATAAGGTGAGATTTTCGAAAATAAGTGAAGTAAATTGAGAGAAGTATGGTTGTTCTAGTTAAGATAAAGTATAGGTGAGGTTTATGAGGTTATGTGGGTTTAAATTCAAGTTTTTGTAATTTTCAGCTTGTTAATCTTATGTTAATTAAGGTTTTTATGCCTTGATTAAGGTGAAATAAGGTAATTGAAGGTATAGGGAAGATTAGGATAGGTTAAATACAAGTTTTCCCATGCCTTAGAATTTTCCAGCATTGATGTTTTTAGTCATTGGGATTTTACTGCTTTGATTAAGGTCAAGAAAGGGCTTTGGAAGTAGGGGAGAGGCAAATGGATCAACCTCCGAACCAAAGAAGTCAAGGTGGGTGATTTCTTAATACTTGAGATAATAGGCTTATTTAAGTTTTGTAATGAACGTAAAATAATACTTTCCAATGACTTCGAATTTTTGTATCAATTACTATTTGTTATGTTTTTCATTTGTATGGGATGCTCTTCGAGTGTAAATTATGTTAGAAATCATCTGTATAATGTTTGTCATGTGAAAAACACTTGAATATGTGATTTCGACAATTATGTGAATTGTTGCAAGGCCCTTTGTGGCTAAGCTTTATGAAATGTGTGAATGATGTGAAAATGCATGATTATGTGGGTTTGTAGTGATCCCCTCCGTTTAGCAAGTGCACTTGTCTATATAGGCTTCGCCAGCCTGCCCGCTAGT
>JANIHZ010141568.1:0-10952 GCA_027478365.1 Erythroxylum rufum
TGCCCAGATTGTCCAAAAGGTTGGAAACCATCAGTTGACAATCCCAACCGCACATTCCGACTTTCAACTGCAAAGTCCACATGGGTGTCATTGAAATGCTTCCATGCCACTGCATCTGATGGATGACGCATAACTCCATCTTCCTGATCGTGTTCAGCATGCCATCTCATCTGACATGCAGTCACATCGGATACATAAAGTCTCTGCAGTCTCGGAATTAGCGGAAAATAATACATCCGCTTCCATGGATATAATTTCTGTTTCGTTACACGCTTTGTTGGCTTAAACCTCGATTGACCACAAAATTTGCACTCTTCTAAGTGCACATCATCTCCCCAATACAACATACTTCCCAACCGGCAACAATCAATTTTTTCCACTGGCAAACCAAGACCCCGAATCAGTTTCTTCATATTATAAAAAATGTCCACCATTGAATGATCAGCGGGTAGTGATTCAGTATACCACTCCAGAATGTTATCAAAACTATGATTCTATATGTGTCCTTCACTCTTTACGTTCAAAATTCGTGCAATTGATGACAATTGCATCATTTTCTCACAACCGGGCCACAATTCTCGGTCAGTAGACTGGAGTAAGTCAAAAAAATTCTGTGCTTGTGCGTTAGGTTCTTCAACATTTTCCCTATTTGTCCCAAAGGTATAACCAACCCCATCAAATACCATTTGCCTGTACGAGTTGTCAGTTCCATGAACAAAATTCCCTCTACTTCCAACCTCCCCTTTATACTCATTTACGTTGACTGAGATTTGTGGTTCATTCCCCCTTGAGGTGCTACAAATTATCGGTTCGCCATGTTGTGTCCACTCAAAATAATTGGGCACAAACCCTTTTCTTAGCAAATGCAACTTAATTTCATCAAGAGTAAGGAAACATTTGTGCTTGCACTTCCTAAATTGGACATCTGATCTTTTTCCATCCACATATGCAGGTTGCGAGCATGCATAATGAATAAAACTGTCCACTCCATCAATGAATTCAGGATTAATGAAGCCAGCAGGGGGTTAATCGTCTATACATCCAAGATCTATCCCGGAAGCTCATAGCTGGGAAACTGTTAATTTAAACCAGTCAATCCATTGTTAGTATCATGCATGTATGCCACATATCACAAGGTAGGTCAGATAAGGGCTAATATGTGAGCCAACATCAGACGTTCAAATTCCCACCCATAGGCTCCTCCTATTATTCACATGTAATACGCCTGGAAACTCTCTAATGGGTTATGGGTAAACGATTTAATTTTGGGTTCATATCAAATCTATTACAACTGAATATATGACATATATGGTTCTAAACATATATGCCATAAACTGGATATTCTTGGCAGTTTTATATGTAATGAATTGTAAATATGGATTATTACATCATCACACCAATATTCATAAGCATATGAATGTTAATGATTTCCATACATTAGTTTAACATCAAAAAACACTAGATTAATAAAAAACCCAAAACAAAACGTTATCACCAACGTCAACCTCATGCAATATAAACCTCCAAACATAACGATGTTCATACGAAACTCATAATAGACACCACATCGTGCAAGGCATATGAATAGCTCAACACAGGAAGTTCATATGGGAAGTTATTAGACACACAACATTCAACCAACAGCAACAAATCCTTACTATACAACTTAATCACTAACCTCAACTGAGGCGCAGAACGGTATTCTACAAGTACGGCGACAAACCTGTTGATGATAGATGTAACACTGATACTTTGCATTTTTCAACTGTCGTTCAATTCATTGTTGAAATTCACTACCATCTCGATTAACGAATGTCAATTGCATACCTGGGCAACCTTCGCCTTAATTTCCTTCTTAGTGTAAAAACTGAACCACAGAATGACTACCTGCACCCAACAACACATTGGTGCACAGTTGAGATACAAAGCAAAATGTTTGTTGTCCTCAATCAATTGCCTCATCTGAAGCTCATCAATGTTAAAACTATGGATGTTTTGTTGTTATTACACAACGGATGTCAAACTTTACGAGGATCCTACCAAAAATTCGGCAGCATTTCCCCTATAAAATGGACATCCCCCTGTTAAAACAGGGTCTCCCTGCATGAAAAAGAACACTTCAATATCATCCCTTACGCACAACTTCAATCGGGTCACCAAACAGCATGTCATCACTCAAATCAATCCATTAATAGGGACATTACGAAAAGTTAATTTTAAGGCATCTTGAGTTACCAAGACGCATTCGACTAGTCAAGCCAACTCACAAATGATCTCCAAACGGCCTGTCCATAATTGTCAACAACTCATGTTACTTATCAAGAATTAAACATTATACTCAAATCACTTCACAACCATACACAATTTTCTTATAACTTCACAATATATTCAAAAATATATGCTTAAAGTTACCACAATTGAAGTAAAAGTATAGTTGTCATTTCAATACCTGCATAAGCTTCTCTTCAATTTCCTCAAAAGTATAAATACTAAGGACTATAGAGTTCCTACATAACACAAAAACAAAACGTTGTCAAATACATAATCCCACTAATTTACATTCTACTCACTAAACTTTGCTACAGGGAATTGGCCACGCTTAATACGGTAAAACAGAAATAACACAAATAACTATATGTGATGTTGTTCAGACAATTAGCTTTAATGTTTTTCCATTGCTAATTGCATGTTGTTGTGTCAGGTGCTATTCTTTCATTGCAATTGTTTCTTGACAAATGCAGTAGACCGAAATGCTAACAACAAGTTTAAATAATACCATTGCACTTATAGAATTTAAAAATGTTTTATAACCCCTCAAATTGTGTCTTATCATATTGAGGGGTCCTAGCATTTGTCAAAGAAGTTCATAGGGTTGATTCAAATGAAGGAGGAATAAGGCAATTATAATATAAGTACTAGTGATTTTGGTCAACTCAATGACTTAAGACATAATTGGTTATCATAATATATTCTTAATTTGTAATATTTCTTTGAAACCTAAACTCTTTTCGAAATACTAACCTAAAATTATACATATAGAAAATTATTATAATTTTTGAAATATGTAAAGATAACATTTGAAATTAAATTCATTTATTATAATTGCATATTTTTGTTTTTATTTTTCTTAATTATATATTTATAAGAGAGTTAATAAATCTGACTTATGTTAATTTCTACAACTCCTAATGCCTTCCATCGAACACATTGAGGGCAAAACTATCTCAACCCAACCGAGACACAAATCGCTCAATTTCCTCTATTATTTACATGCAAAATACTCACAAAAGATGATTCAAACCTAGATAAACAAACACAAAGCAAAAAACAACAACAAAACAACATCAACAATAACCAACACCCACGACTTACCTTCGGCAGCACAAGAGGGGAGACGGCAGCAGCAGTAGTCGCCGGAGAAGAGGGGGAGGAAGGAGGGAAGTTGCCGGAGAAGACGGTAGTAGCAGGTCGGAGGCGAAGGGAGGAGGGAAATCGCCAGAGGAGAGGAGAGGAGAGGAGAGAAAGAAAAAGTCGGGCGCGAGGAGAGAAGAGGGGAGGGATTCTGCGATTTTCATTAATTTTAGCGATGGAACATTTACGTTGCTAACGTTTAAAATTCCGTCGTTACATTCAGATTTGTAACCTAAATTAACGACTCCTATTAGACCCTACCGACGGAAATAATCCGTCGCCTAAAACCACCTCCGCAATCTTCCCGACCGAATTTTTTTCATTCCGTAAAATTCTTAAAACGCACTAACGGAATTATTCCGTCAGAGAGCTACAACACACCCACAACCTTACCGACCGAAAATTTATACCGTCCCTATTGTACGACGGACGCTATGTCATCGGTATATTTTGGTCGCTAACATACCGCGCCAAGATTTCCCTCCACATTTGGCAACGAATTGTTTAACCTTCGCAATTTTCATTTTATATACCGACAGAATCCGGTATTCCGTCGGTATACAAATACAATTTTTTAACCATCGGTATAAAGCGGTCGCTATTATCCGACGGATGCTTAGTCATCGTTATATTTCGGTCGCTAACATGTCGCGTCTAGATTTCCCTCGACATTTAGCAACGGATTTGGTTTCCGTCACAATGCTCATGTTATATGCCGATGAAATCGATATTCCGTTGCTATACACATATGGTTCTATGACCGTTGGTATATTTCCGCCGCTATTCCAGAATTTTCTTGTTGTGTTATATCCATTTGTTACCGAATAGGGGATTAACTTGAGCCCTCTTGAATAACTCATTGATGAACAGAAGTCTTTTAAAGTACCATCTGTTGATAGTTATGCATAGTATAAATGAAATTAATCAACATGTGTGTGTTGTTGAGTGCGTGAGCCAGCGAACCAAACTCTAGGTAGAACCGAATGAGCCTTTTATGGATCTTAGAGGTTTTACCTTGATCTCATGGGAGAGCTGGCAAATTCATACGCTTTATTTGCACTTACAATTTCCTTAATCCAGCAAATTGTGTTATATGAAACCTTCTTCTTGTCTAGTGATATGCGCTTGAAAATCCTATTATTCCTCTCTCTCCACACAACATAGATAGAACAGTTAAACAAAGTCCTTGCGAAGTGTCGATCATTACCTAGCTTCTTGATCCATTGATTTGCCCACTTAAGGATATCACACCAATCTAACACTAGGCAAACTAATCCAAGCAAATGTTGGATGGCTGACCAGATTGAGCTTAAGTAGTGACATTGAAAGAATAGCTGAGGAACACTTTTCATTCCCAATTGGCATAAAACACATAAACTGTAAACATGACCATCCAATCTATCATTGGTGTTGAGACTATGTCTAATAGCTAGCCAGCTAGTAAAGGAGGCTTTAAGAATTAAGGTTTTTTTCAAAACAATTTCGAACTATTGAACCTTAGATACTGGAGTCCGAGGGAGTAAGAGACAAGAGGAGTTAGTGAAGACATTGGATGGATCAGGGGTTTAAATTAAATTCTCCTCTTTCATTGGGTTAGGCAAGTAATTAGGGAAGAAATTCATCAATTATCAACTCCTTTGACTGAGCAGAACCAGTTATCTCCTTGTATAACTCCATTCACTCTCGAACCAGGAGGAAATCTAGACTTCAATAGGGTTAAATACTGCACTTAATTCATTCAATGGACTTTGATCAGTCCAATTGCATACCAGAATGGAGTGGAGTGACCATTCCCCACAATAGTGTTTATGCAGGGGTAAACCCAATCCCTTTTTCTTAGCAGTTGAACAAAGGTTTAGGGCTTCTCTCTATAAATTTTAATTTTCAAATAGATGGATTGCTTAAGTAGTACTATTTACACACTTTAACTAAGGGGTATTTTTTTCCTTAATTAACCTCCAAAGCCTTTTGGCTATTAAAAACTCTGCATAGTTTAGAGAGAGATTAACCTAATAGCCATCTGTGTCTTAGTTTTGCATGGGTCATCTCATTTGATTTTAGCCCTTCTAGAGCATTTAACTTTATATGACCATAGAAAATTCTTAATACTACTTTTAATCTCCTTATATAATATGCCTGTAAAGGATAGAGATTTATTATGTCAAGCAACAGTTCTCCTTTTAAACATCTCAAAGATAGGAACACAATCCTCAAAACTTAGGCTTCTTGAAGGTAATTGGCATCCTTAAGCATTTGAATAGAAGTTGGTGAAGACCCAAACCTGTAACGGAACTTAAGTCTTGAGAGTTAAACACGTCCCTTGAGACATATATATGTTCTACTTTTAAGATGGTTGATTCTTAGCCTTGACATCTCCAAGAAAATTATAAGAGTAATTCTAATTAGTTTATTCAGGAGACACTTGCACCATAAAAAAATGATTAGATCATTAGCGAAAGCTAACTCAGTAATTTTCAGTTGCTTACATTTGGCATGGAATACAAAATTTGGATTCCTTCTAACATTATAATCAATCATGCCTGACAGTACCTTTATAACGAAAGTAAATAGGGAAGGGGAGATAGGATCCTCCTGCCTAATTTCTTTAGCCCTGTTAAAATGCCTTGTAGGTTTACCATTAACAACCACGTTATAAAAGGTAGTGATAATGCATGATAGATCTAATCAACAAATATCCAGGGAATCTAAAAGCCTGGAGATCTTTATAGATAAAATTCCATCTTAGGGAATCAGAAGATTTGCAAAAATCTACCTTCATAACATAGCTCCTTATATGCCTATTAGACTCATATTCCTTGAGCAATTCCTACACCATCAAAATGTTATTAGATATTGATCTATTAGATATGAAGGCCTCGTAAGTATGAGAGATAATGTCCTTCAATGAAACCTTAAATCTTTTAGCAAGAATTTTAGTTATCACTTTATATACAGTATTCGGCAAGATAGTCATTCAAATTAGATGGATTGAGACCTTTAGAAACCAAACATAGGAAGGTTTTGTTCAATTCTCTAAGCATTTTACAAGATATGAAAAACTCTTTAACTACCTCCATTACTAAGTTACCTGTTATGGCTTGGAAGAAATAAGCAAAGAAACCATCTGGACTAAGGGACTTATTAAGGTTAAGATTGAAAAGAAATTCCTTGGTCTCCTCAGCGCTAATAGGTCTAGTTAGCTGTAAGCTTGAGTCAAAAGTAATAATATTCGTGATGAAGAGATCTATGGAACTTCATTAAAAATCTTCTTGTGTTCTTATTATTTCTTTCTTTCTATTTTATTCTTATTGTACATTATTTCTCAATAAGTGATACTAAAGTATAGTTAAGGAAAAAAAACTTCAATTGTAAGGTTTGAGGTGAAAAAGTTTAATGGACTTAGAAATTTTGGACTATGACAAAAAAAAAGTGAAGGATTTTTCAGCACAACAAGGCATATTGAAGGGGCTATAGAAGAATAAGTTAAATTGGACTATGACCAAAAAAAAAAAGTGAAGGATTTTTCAGCACAACAAGGCATATTGAAGGGGCTATAGAAGAATAAGTTAAATTGATGAGCTCAACTAGAAGGAGTTGTAGCCAAAAGGAGCTAGAAATGTCTAGTTATATATAACAGATAAGGTTATATACAGCATTATAAATATTACATTTCCTATCAAGATATGGAAGAAACTGAAGAGTCAATACATGTCAAAGTCTCTATAGATAAGTTATTATATATCAAGTAGACTTTGCATAATAAAGATGTAAGAGGGAATATATTTAGAGCATCATATCAATACATTTAACCTAATAATCAATGACTTATTAAGGTTTGAAGTGACCATTACAAATAAGGATTAAAAAAAAGTGATCTCCTTTGTTCGTCGCCCATTTTTTATGAATATTTTGTCATCACTCTCACATTGGCTATAGAGACAGTAGGTGTAGAGGGTATCACCCATTATTGTCTCATAACCAACTAAGACTCAATACTAATGAAAGATCTAAGGGATGTATACAAGGGAAACCAAAATTATGAGAGGAACTAGGGGAAAGATGGCTCAATGAATTCAAGTTCTAGATCTAAACTCAAATATAATGATAGTGTAATGCCACTAGTACGAGGAAACTGTGTACATCAAGAGGGACTATCCAAGCAAGAAGGAGTATAAGGACAAGAGGAAAATTAATGATATTTTAAGGTATCCTAATATAATGTTGAGAAAGAACTGGGATTATAGTAACGGAAACATGTTCTATTTTTCAACTAGTCAATTATAGGAAGAGATTTTAGATACAATATGCTCAGATCATATAACACTAAACAAATATATTCGAAGGTCTTATCATGATGTTAAGAGATGTTTAGTATATACCGTAAGAGATGTTTAGTATATACCATATTTAAGGGAAAAAAACCTTATCTCTTCAGGCATTTTATATGCAAACAATTTTGTCTATAAAATTAATAAAGACAACATTAAGGTGGTAAAAAGGTGTGATGACTGTGATGAAAGGACCAAGTTTAGTAGGAAACATATACAAACTAATAAGGATGATAACTATAAGTGGAGAAATAATATTAATACAGTTAAAGGAAGATATTACTACGTTATAACACATAGGTCATCTCAGTAAGGAATGTTAGAATCTAATAAGGGGAGCTTATTGAAAATTTTCAAATGCTAGAAGTTAAACTTTTTATAAGTTTCATTCGCTTGATTAAAAAAAAAAGCTCACTTTCAAGGATATGGTATTTTGGGAATGACATATATTAAGGAAAATATATGGAAAGGATGTGTCAAAGTTAGCATAGAGTATTACTAGCTCAAAGTGTTAAAAGTTTAACTAAAACAACTTAGAACATATATTAGAGAAATTGAAAATTCTAGTTTAGAAGATAGAATAATGTTAAGATGAAAGCATCAACACCATATAATCACAAATAGAGTGAGATTAACTATTAAGCTACCAAGTAAATATGGTTAGGAAGACTTGGGCTAGAACATGATACTACCATATTGAAGAGGATTTTTCAAAGAGGTACAATTTAAGAAATAGGTGTGTTGGAATCCGTGTCTATGTGCATGATGAAGCAATTAAGAATAGAAAAAGGGCCCAGACTTGGGCTCGACCTGGCCTTAATTTACTGGACCTTGGGTCAGACTCAAGTTTGAGTTGATCATGTCTATTCCAGTTTGAGGCCTGACACTCTGAAGCAAAACAATGTTGTTTTGTTGAAATCGACGTCATTTTGCACTTTTAATTAAAAAAATTGGTCGGATTGAGCTAAGCCGAGTTAGGCTCAGACTTTGTCCCACTACCCCAAACTTGGGCCTCGGCAAGCAAGGGTTAGGTCGGGCTAAGCTTGGACCCAATCCATTGTCATCCTTAGAAGCAATGGGTTACAACCTTAATTGAAAATGCATTTTTGGTAGATTTCAAACTCGAAAATGATTCTATAACTTATTAAAATCATGGCTCGAAGCTCCAACTCACAGCACATGTTTCTGACAGGATCTGTAATGGTACCTGGAGCTGGAGTGAGGTATCCCTGGACCTTCTTAGCCATCTGGATCCTCCATCTTATTCCCCCAATAGTGTCTTACCAGACTGTCTAGAATGGTTAGCTAACCCTACCAAGCATTATATCAATGTGTCAGCTTACCAATTCTTGCGTACTCCTTTACCGGTTGTCCCTTGGTATAAACTAGTCTGGTCTAAACATAGTAAACCTCGATGCTCCTTTACCTTATGGCTTGATTTCTTGCAGAAGCTTCCTACCCAGGATAAACTTTCTTTCCTCTACATTCCTAACTACTATTCTCTGTGCTTTTCAGCTAATGAATCCATAGACCACTTATTTTTTGAATGCCCTTTTTCAAAATCCATTTGGGACCACTGTCTTTCCCATTTTAACTTGCCCATCCTCAACCTCTCTACCCTTTCAACTATTCTTTCCTAGTTCTTAACTATTTCCAGTTCCAGAGCTTCAGTCACCCCTCTCTTCCCTCTACTGCTCTCCACTACTATTTACCACATATGGACTGAACGTAATGCCAAAACCTTCAAGAATTAAGCCTTGGCTGAGGAGCGCGTGCTTTCAGGACTTATCTCCTACGTTAGGGAACTTCTCAACCTATACACCAAGAGGAGGTAACTTCGATTGTCACTTTCTTTATGTTACAGGTTATTTGCTCAGTCTTATCCAGGTCACTGCTATCGAGGTTTTCTTTGGACTATCCATGCTTACCCTGCCTACCCTTGGAGGTGTAGCACAGTTATTCTTAGTGGCAGTATTCATCTTGGCCATTCCGAGCCATGGCTATGCAGTTTATTTATTTCAGTTTTCTCCTAGGCTTGCCAGCTACAGGGTGGAATGTTTTAGTTAGTCTATCTACTTGGACTTTGTATGCTTGGGCTTTATTTGGCTATGTTTCATGGTGTTATTGGTATTGTTGTTGATTGGATTTGGGTTTCTTTTTCCTATGCTGCGGTGTTCCTTAGCTTATTTTGGTTAGCCCAGAGGCTATGATGGATGAGCCTTTTGCGGCTTTGTCTGTGAACCTTTTTATATATTTTTTGATTATTTATTTTATTTTTCTGATTTACAAAAAAAAATCATGTTTAAAATAGATTCGGTTTGGTGAAGGGCAAGTTACATAAAATTATATTAGCTGAAGTTTACACTCAATTAAAATTATGTAAACTTAGTTTACATATATGAAATATGTAATCCTCATCAAGTGACTTTTGGATTCAGTTGTAAAATCAGTCACTCTTGACTCTAAAATACATAAGGACACTAAATTAGTCAAACTTCGTTAAAAATCTTCTTGTGTTATTGTTTCTTTATTTCTATTCTGCTCTTGTTGTACATTATTTCCCAACACCTCACCTGTGCATGCTTAGCTCATGCCCAATTAATTAGACCCTATGGTAACTCAACTAGAGACTTCAAAGGTATAGGTGCTTCAGTCCTGCTAGTGCGAAACAGATTTTCCCTGAAAGCAAGTCACCATCATCGTCGATATATAGTGAAAGATCATGAACATTAAATGTATTTAATACCTCGAATCACTTAGAAGATTAATATGGTAAATTGTCATTGATGTGTTCAAAGGCTTGAAATGGATCGCTAGCTTAAATCATTCGTTTGAACTTGCAACTAGATAAAATAGTGCTCCTTTTGAAGATGAATTCATACTGGATCCTTAGGATCAAACTATACCGCCTTTATGTCTTTATTTGTATGGTTAGCATAAGAGATATAAGCTTGCTTAAGCTTCTCAAAATTAAATACCTTTGTAATAACAAAGTATTGCACACCCCATGTAAAATTTTCAAGGTCTTTAGAAATTCACTTACCATCAAAAACTTGTGGATCTTACACCTTCATTAAAGTGCTTTCCAATTGGACCCTCCATTATGCCTTGTCCTTATATGTTTAAGCAAAACAATTGGTTCGGTCGGCTGTGCTAGGCCCAGGCCCAGGTCCACACATCCACGGCCCATTCACAGGAGTTAATCTCCCATGC
>JANIHZ010141591.1:0-10951 GCA_027478365.1 Erythroxylum rufum
AACTCTTGAGTTATATTATTTATAATAAATTGAAGATTTTAATATTTAATTAATATTTTTATAATTATGAATAATAGTACAAAATATAAATGGCGCTAAAAAAATAGTGTAAATTATTTCTTTAAATATTTATCTTAATTAAATTAACATATTATCACGTTCTGAATATATTATTAGTAAGTATAACTACCTTGCCTTAGTGAAAATGAAAGGGCTCGCGCGTAATAAAACCAAAAGAACAAGGGCATTGGAGGAGAAACCAGTTTACGGGACTATAACGTAAGACCAACCACAGTTGCAATCTAACTGTACGCACACTCCCTGTCTCCCTCTTTCGCTCTCTATATCTTCTTTCTCCTTCTTTTTTTTTTTTTTTTTGACTTTTTATATATTCTAATCCTACGTTTTTTAATCCCTTTCAAAGCTTCCTTTCTTGAATAATCAAAACACCTAAGTGCTCTTTCATCAACCAAACACCGTAAAGCTTCAAGATTTTCTTATGCTGCTTCGTCAAAATCTTTTCCTTTCTTTGGTTGGTTTCAGTCGGTTCCTAAACCATATTACACACTTCAACCAGCTTTGGACCTAACACCTCTCTTCTCTCCATCACATATCTCCTGTTGCTTCTATCTGTTAGCATTGTTCTGTTTGGTTTTTCTGATTGGTCAGTTCACATTATCCGTATGCTCCGTTTTTTTATTGTTGCCATTTTCCTTTGTGAGGTTTTTCTTGGTTGGTGGGGAAGTGTGCAAGAAGTAACCGGGTATTCTGGTTGAGAGTTTCTGGGTTTTGTTTCTGCTTTTGTATCGTTTCTCAGCAACCAAGATTCAAGAAGACCCTTTTGATGCTTTTATCAACTCTCTGGTTGTTTTTGGCAGGGAATATAAGTTCTTGTCGCTGACCAGTTTTAGCTGGAAGGTTTCTTTTCCCCAATCAGTTTAAGTCATTTTCAGGTACCTTTCTCTTTCCCTTTATCAGGATGTTGAGCCTTAATGATAATTGTAAGACATAGTTGGGTATCGTCTTAAAGATTTAAACTTTTCTTATCATGTCGTTTCTGTCCACGAGCATTGATCATATTTACGCGCAGCCTTAATCTATATTGTGATGCGATAATTTTCCCGTTTTTTTGTAGTTGCGAATTCATTATTGTCGTTAATGTTTATAGTTTTCAAGTGTAATGTTAGTTGATAAGGCACAACTTTCATTTGAAAACTTCATTCTTCATGTTAGCAGCGATTTCTGATTGACTTGTTATTGATAAAAGTATGTTTTGCAAAAAAACAGACGTTACTTCGGTTACATTTTCATATTAAAGATTTAAGGTAATCAATGCTGTTATCCACCCATTGATTCTAATATACTTCTCATCGATTATCTGCATCTAATTCTTTCTGCAACATTAATTAAGAAAATTTCTACACGAGGTGCAAGACTTCAGACTCTTTTAACGTTGTCCCTTGTGATTTTTTTTTGCTGAATTTATTTTTCAAACAATGATTTAAGACCTTCACTTTTGCAACTGGCAATGGATCAAATTAAACACCAATCTTTTAAGGATGGAAAGTGGAGCCTCAAAGTGATAGCTCATTCAACGTGAACTCTGCATTGATAGCTTTGCCTTTATTACCTGTGGTCCTCACTGGCAAATCAATTTTAGCTGCTATAGATAATGTCCAGCTGTAGAATCTTGCAAACAAAGTGAAATATGGATAAAGTTCTGCAGAATGTGTTCACTAGTTTCTTAGTTCTTTTATAATAGACAAAACTGTTCTATTTATGATGATTTGTCACGTTCCATTTGGAGTAACGTCAATTTTGAGATGGACATAAGTTATTATTATTAACGTTAAGTTTGTCTAAGGATCGAATACCATTCACGTTTCATAATTCACTTTTTTATTGGTTAAGTTTTGAAAACTTGTGCAGAAAATGTGAATGGATAAGATCCGTCATTTGCCACTTGAATCATGGACTAATCCACTGTTGGTACCAGCATTGGGAGAAAGAACATGAATTTATGATTTCTCTGGTTCGTTGGAGACATGCTGGCTTGTATAATAAGGTCACTAGTGATTCTTAGATACTGCTATAAATTCTTTAGATGTAAAGGACATACCTTCTCTTGGACGTGCTTCTTTATAAAATTTATCTGCACATTGATTCTTAAGAAGTTTATCTACAAGCACAGAGAAGAGGTATAGAGTAGAGTAAATATGATCATTTGTTGCCTTCTTTGTACTTTAGTTTCTGTCGTGACATTAAAAGCAGTTGGTAAACAGAAGTTAGGATGGGTACATCTAACATTGTTATCAAAAGTTTTAATGCTTGTCATAATCTATTTGGTGAATGACTCTGTAGTTCAATTTTTTCTGCTCAAGACTTTCCATTGTTTCTCTCATGATAATTTAAAATGTTTCTCCCCTTTGATGTAGGTTGGTAGTTCCTGACAATTTGTTGTTATACTTTTCAAATTCCTTACTGCGACGACGCTGATTGTGCTATATTTATGTTCTTCTGATTGAACTACTGGAGAGAACATCTGTGAAACTGCCAAGTATGGTATCGAGGTCTTCCATAAGTTTGCTGGACTTGGTATCTGGGGATATGATGAATTTTTGTCAAACTCCAAGATCTCTTCCAAGGGTGATGACTGTTCCTGGAATTATACATGACATAGATGGTGATGGAAGTAATGATGGTGATTCAGATACTGCATTGCCCAATTGCCATGGAAAGAAAATTATAGTGGCTAATTTTCTTCCTCTGCATGCTGAAAGGGATTTACAATCTGGAAAATGGTTCTTCAGTTTCGACGAGGATTCACTTTTATTGCAGATGAAGGATGGTTTATCCTCCAATACTGAGGTTGTTTATGTGGGATCTCTCAAAGTTGATGTAGATGCAGGTGAACAAGAAGAAGTCTCTCAGAAATTGCTGGAAGAATTTGATTGCATACCAACATTTCTTCCGCCTGATCTTCAGAAAAACTTCTACCATGGATTTTGCAAGCACTATTTATGGCCCCTTTTCCACTACATGTTGCCTATGAGCCCAGACATTGGCAATCGTTTTGACAGGTTACTGTGGCAGGCCTATGTTTCTGCAAATAAGATTTTTGCTGATAAAGTCATGGAAGTGATCAATCCTGAGGATGATTATGTCTGGATTCATGATTATCATCTAATGGTTCTCCCCACTTTTTTGAGGAAACGTTTCAACAGAGTCAAGCTTGGCTTCTTCCTTCATTGTCCATTCCCTTCATCTGAAATTTACCGGACATTGCCTATCAGAGATGAAATTCTGAAAGCATTGTTGAATGCAGATTTACTTGGTTTTCATACATTTGATTATGCTCGCCACTTTCTGTCATGTTGTAGCCGAATGTTGGGCCTAGATTACGAATCAAAACGGGGTCATATTGGACTAGAATATTTTGGTCGCACTATATACGTCAAAATTTTGCCTGTGGGAATTCATCTGGGCCGACTTGAGTCTGCTTTAAATCACCCCTCGTCCTCAATCAAGGTTAAAGAAATCCAAGAACAATTCCGGGATAAACTGCTTATTGTTGGAGTTGATGACATGGATATATTTAAGGGCATTAGTTTGAAATTGTTGGCTATGGAACAACTTTTGCAGCAGAACCCAGAATTAACGGGCAAGTTGGTCATGGTTCAAATAATAAATCCTGCAAGGAGCTCAGGGAATGATATATTGGAGGCAAATAGGGAGACGTATCTCATAACCCAAAGGATAAATGACACATTTGGTTTTCCAGGTTATGAGCCAGTGGTCCTGATTGATCAGCCCATTTCTGTGTATGAGAAAACTGCCTACTATGCATTGGCAGAATGTGTCGTAGTAAATGCAGTGAGGGATGGCATGAACCTAATTCCTTACAAATACATCGTCTGTAGGCAGGGGACCGAAAAGATGAATCAAACTTTGGGAGTTTCGTCTGATTCACCGCATACAAGCACTCTTGTTGTTTCAGAGTTTATAGGCTGCTCACCATCACTTAGTGGTGCGATTAGAGTAAATCCATGGGATGTTGAAGCAGTGGCTGATGCCTTGAATGTAGCCATCACCATGCCTGATCTAGAAAAGCGGCTGCGGCATGATAAGCACTATCGATATGTTAGCTCCCATGATGTAGCTTATTGGGCCCACAGTTTTATGCAGGACTTGGAGCGAGCATGCAAAGATCATTACAGTAAACGTTACTGGGGTATTGGTTTTGGTTTAAGTTTCAGAATTTTGGCACTTTCTCCAAGCTTTAGGAAGCTATCCAATGACCATATTGTCTCTGCATACAAGAAAACTCACAGAAGGGCAATTTTTTTGGACTATGATGGAACAGTTGTACCTCAAACTTCCATTGTTAAAACTCCTAGTCATGAAGTAATATCTGTCTTAAACAGCCTTTGTAGTGACCCCAAGAACACTGTGTTTATAGTTAGTGGTAGGGGGAGAGACTCTCTAAGTGAGTGGTTTTCTCAATGCAACGATCTTGGTATAGCAGCAGAGCATGGATACTTCATGAGGTAACCTTTTTTTGTATTGTAATTGGAAATCCCACTTCATAATAGTGGCTGAAAATTTATTTTCTTCCATTTAAGGCTGCGACTTGGTGAATCTTCCATGTCACTTGAGTGGTCACAGTGCGGATCAGAAATAATCTATTTGCATTTATATCTTATCACCTCCAGACCTTAGGATGCAGGACTTCTTTTTTAATTGGGTACCCATTGTCATCTGCAGTTAGGGTAACAGGCTTCGTAAATTTCAAAGTTTTGCAATCATTATACTTCATTTGCTTTTTCGACTTGATTGGCCAACTTAGGGTAGTATATTGTCCTTTTTTTTTTCTTTCTAGTTTTTTATATCATCTGGTGATTGGACTGTTTGTTCTACTATGTAACAAACAGTATTCTGAAACCATATTGTTGACGCTGCTAAATATTGCCATTTTTGTCTAGGTGGAGTAACATAACAGATTGGGAGACAAGTTCCTTGGCTGCGGATTTTAATTGGAAAAGACTTGTGGAACCTGTGATGAAATCATATACTGAAGCAACCGATGGCTCCTATATAGAGACCAAGGAGAGTGCCTTGGTGTGGCATCATCAAGATGCTGATCCTGATTTCGGATCTTGCCAGTCCAAGGAACTTTTAGATCATCTTGAAAATGTGCTTGCAAATGAACCAGTAGTGGTCAAGCGGGGTCAGCACATAGTAGAAGTTAAACCACAGGTATACATGGTTCATGTATATTCTTCTCCTTTCGTTCCAATTTTGCTTGTTTTAAATGGTCTAAAACAATCAACAAATACGGTGCAGGGCGTAACAAAAGGTCTAGTTGCCGAAAATGTTCTTTCCACACTGATCTCTGATGGCAAACCCCCTGATTTTTTATTGTGCATTGGGGATGATAGATCTGATGAAGACATGTTTGAGAGTATATTGAATGGGGCTTATAGTTCATCACTTCCTTCAGCTCCGGAGATCTTTGCATGCACTGTGGGCCAAAAACCAAGCAAGGCTAGGTACTATCTAGACGATACAACTGATGTTTTGGCTTTGCTTCAAGGGTTGTCAGCTGCTTCAAGTTTGACATCATGAATTGTATGTAGCAGAGAAGAAGCTTTAACAAAGCTCTACCCACCCCACAAAATGTAAAAGATAAATTCAGTAACTTGGATTTCAACCCTGGGTTTCAGGTATACCTCTGTAGTTAACAGGTTATAGGCTAATCATCTTTACAGGTTTTAGTCATACTGCCCTAGTGGACAATGGTCTTTTGTATACAGGTGGCGTTTTTCTAATAGATAAACAGAAAATTCTTTTAAGCGCCAATGCGTATTGTCAATATGCATGTAATTGTGATTGTGATCATCATTCAAATCTTAATCTTCTATAATATAGATATTTGTGAAACCTATGAAACTGGATTAGCCTCCGCTTTACTTTTTATGCTCTTTTTAAAATATTTTTATCACTAATTAAAATGGAAAATGAAATAAAGTATAAGACGACGCCACATGACACTACACGACACGACGCGACACGAATCGTTTTCATCACCTGGGTCATACTTAAGACCCTTTACGACCAAGTCAAGTTGTGCTCGTTTTCATTTCCCGTTCTACAAGCTGAAAGTGCTCTGAATCGGACAATGGCTTTTCGTAACTGCGGGTTCACTGTTTTTACTCTACTCTCCATGCTGATGCTCTCTTATTCACAGGTAGCTTTATTTGCTTAAATTAGTGAAAACCCATGTCAAAGATCATCTTTGTAGTTATGTGCATGATCAACGAGGGTACGAAGCAAGCTGTAAGGCCCATGACTTTTTATTTGGGATATTGTGGGTTCAGGTTTTTGCAGGAAGGGAGCTCGTTGGCGGGAGGATCAAGCCCTCCTCGTCGCCTTTTTCGTCGGCTCTTGAGATTCTGCAGAAACAAATCGGGTAAATTTGGTTCTTTTTGGTTTTCTTTCTTTTTGTCCCTGACCCTGTTTGGTAGCTAATAGAACTTTTGGGTTTTATTTATACGCCTGTGTGTTGAAATGGATTATGGAACTATTAGGGTGTTGGATGTAGTCGCTTAGACGGAAGGACACTATTTTCAACAAATGCGGCAGCGAAGTTGGTGCTGCATTTGTTGGAAACAAAAAGAAGACAGCTGCATTTGTTAAAGTTGCCGCTATCTCACACGGTAGAGTGCCTACATAAGGCACTTCTTGCTTCATACAAAAACACACAAAATACTTGTAAGTAAGATGAGCAAAATGGACACAAAATATTTAACGTGATTCACTCTTAATTTTGGGCTACGTTTACAGACAAAACTCATAATAATTCTTCCACTATTACAAATAATAGGTATACAAAGATAAAACTAAAATAGTGGCTCATAAGGTGTTTCCTGATCTAAAAATACTAACCTCACTATTTTGTCACTCACCAACTTTTTAAAAAAATATTTCCTAACGTTAGAGCATTGCTTTGCTTTGGTTTTCTTAAAAGTATTTTGTATGAAGTAGGGAGTGCCTTATATAGGCATTCCATCACGTGAGACAGTTGCAAATTCAACAAATGAAGCTGTCTTCCTTTTGTTTTCAACAAATGCGGCATCGAATTTTTTTGAAAATAGCGTTCCTCCATGTGAGGGACCCACATCTAACAAATCTCTCCCTTTCGATTATATGTAGGGCTCTATCATGTCTGCTACTGATCGACAGTACTCGAACTTACTTTTTGGTAGAATCTTGGTTAACATGTCTAATCTATGTTCATTAGTATGGATCTTTTCTAACTGTAATTGTTTCGCCTCCATTATATCTTTGATCCAGTGATGTCTCACATCAATGTATTTTGATCGTGAGTGAAAAGAGGCATTCTTACCAAGGTGAATAGTGTTCTGACTGTCACAAAACAGCTGATACTGTTCCTGCTTGATACCAAGTTCATTAAAGAACTTCTTCATCTATAGCAACTCCTTACAGGATTTCGTTGCTGCAATAAACTCCGCTTCAGTTGTAGAAAGTGCAACACACTTCTGTAACTTTGACTGCCATGCTACAGCTCCCCCTGCAAAAGTAATCAAGTAACTTGATGTAGACTTTCTCGAGTCAACATCTCCAATCATATCTACATCTGTGTAACTAGCTAACATATGTCTTGTTCTTCCAAAATATAAGCATATTTTGGATGACCCTCGAAGATACCTGAGAATCTACTTGACTGCTGTCCAATGTTCCTTTCCAGGATTTAAAAGGAAAGAACTCACAACTCCAACTGTGTGAGCAATATCTGATCGTGTACAAACCATGACATACATCAAACTTCCAACTACTGAAGCATATAAAATTTTGGACATTTCTTTTTTATCTTTATTTGTAGAAGGGCATTCTCTAAAACTTAATTTAAAGTAATTAGCAAGAGGACAACTAACCACCTTAGCTTTATCCAGTTTAAATTTCTGAAGTATTTCTGAAGTACTCTATCAATGTTATGTATGCTTAATACTGAATAAAGTTTCACAATTTTGGACCTAGACATTTTATGCACAAGCATCACTGAATGCATTGACTCATTCTTGTCTGCTCTATTCGCAGATATACTTTTAAAAACATTGGTCTTCTTCGCCGAGCAATGACCCACTCTTCATTCTCTGAAGAGAATAACAAGGCTTTGAGCATTCTAGGCTCCAGTGTCATCGACACTTCTGTATCGTTGCATTCTCTAGCCAAAGACATTGACATTTCTTCAAAAGAGCTGAACCGTCTGATAGCAGAAATTTCAAAAGTTGAAACATCTTGTGCTGGTGATGGGATGCAGTTGGGGTTACAAAAAGTGGTCAGAGTTTCTTCCAAGACTAATTCGTCAACGCCATCAGTTGTTTGTGGTGCTTTCAGGGCAATATTTGGTGCCATTGCTATTGATACTGGGAAGTCTGATGATGCCGAAACTGTCTTCTGGAGTGTCCATGGTGGTAAGGTTGGAAAAGCACTTTCCATGTAGGCTGAGCATTTAATATATATCTTCTGTTTCGATGGATTCTGTGGTGTTTGTTCAAACAGGGATTCTCTTTAGAGCTAGTACTGCTTGCATTTCACCTGTAGTCCTCTAGATGGTTAATTCCTTATATGGTTTGCATATTATAACTATATGTAGAGTTATATTACTGATTATGCCTGGAGGAGTGCCTTTGATTTCACTTACTCTGCTTTGTTGATTGCTTTCTCGTTGATGTTATATTATGCATTCTTAAGGTCATTGGATGACATTTCCTTGGAGTCTATACATTTGACACCGCTTACGTAAGAAAGATCTCACTTCATTTTAAGTAACTATTTAAGTTTCTAGATTGGTGATCTAGAAATAATATGACGTCATGCTTTGAGTTTCCATTGCCACTCCCTAGCATATTTCCATACTCTCTCTTATAGCGGATGAGGTTGTGCCATGTTCTCCCTTAACACTCTCCCAATAGCATGACATCTTACTCCCTCATCTGTTAACGCCTTCCCTTAACACTCTCCCAATTCTTCCTAAAATCCCTAACCTAACTGCAACAAATTAATCTTTACTTCAAATCCCTAAATACTCTTCAACTCTTCCATTCAATTCACTTGAATGAAACCAGACATTTCATTATCTTCGCCTGCTATTGGATTTGAATGCTTACGTTGTTGTTATTGTGACCTAAAATTACCAGTACCATGTTTTTGGACAAGAGCTAAACTAAGAAGATGATTCCATGGTCCTTCGAGGTACTGGGTAAGTGTTAAAATATGTAGAAGCTAGAAATTGTAGTATAAATTACTGTCATATTATATTACACATTGTTTTGTTTTATGGCTGGAAAATTAGTATGGATTCACTGTGAGTACTTTGTACGGATTGATTGGAGGACAATCGTCGTGTCTACTTTGTATGAATTGATATGATTTTTTTTGCTAGAAGTGTTGAAGTTGTTAACAGTCTATAAGCGTGGCAATGAGTGAAACCACAGGTATATAGGGCAAAATTTACCCAAAACATCTCGAAGACTCTTGTATTGCATTCAAACTATGAGGATCACGCGATTTGATGTTCCAACTTTTCTGTTGATGGTCTAAGCATTTTCAGTTGCTTATAGAGTATGTTTTTGAACATACTGTAGTCACGTATACCTAACATTCAGATCTTGATTTAGGAAAATAACATCAAGTACCCATCTAATCGAATTGAAGGAGTCTTGTTTGACAATGCTCTGTGCTTAGGTCCAGAGCTTGTGCCTGAGTATAGTGTGTATGTACAAGGCGTTAAAGTTTTAAAGTTTAGTATTTAGGGCAGGCTATATACCTTTGACCTTCTTCAGCACACTTTGACGATATACAGATTGCATGTTTCCCAGATGATATGCATCTTATAGATGTAAGTGAGCCATACTTCATTAGATGCTATGTTCGAGGGTAGGCCTACTGTTTATTGCTTGCCTAGAAGGAACTAAAAATCACATTTGTGTAAAATGGGATATTTGGTACATATTCTGTATAGCGACAAATGTTGATCTTGATGGAAACTGACAATGCCAAAGCAACCAAAACTTTGCCCTTCCTTTTTCTTTTTAAGTTCATGTTCGTTTGAACTATCATCTATGGGGGAAGGAATTGATCCATGTACAAGGATTGCTTCATGTAACTATTGACTGTCCTGAAAGCAGACAACAGGGCATACGGACAGCCTATTGTCATTTTGACCCTATCTGGTCTTGATGCCTAATGTGTCCCGATTAGACCCGTCGGCTCGAGCAAAGCAATATAAATGCTTTGAGCCACCTGACCTTTGTCTTCTTGTTTGAACAGGTAGCTACCTGAAAATCTTTTGGTTAGATATTCTTGTTGGAGAAATGAAACAACCGTAACTGTCCTCTTAAAGAGCTGGGACATGTTTTAGATACACTTGTTAGGTGTAGTTTTAGAACTGACCTGAATTATTATTATTATTATTATTATTTTTTTGGCCAATAAGAAGAATTCTAGTTAAAAAGAATAAAAGAATACAGCAGTATCACACAAAAGATCAAAGGAAAAAAAGAAGCAATACACATAAGAGCGCTAAACACTGTAGCAACTCAAGCATATCACTTCAACGCTAAAACCGTTAAGGAGGTGCTGGCAAGTCATCTCTGCTCAAGATTCCAACCAAAGAAGATGGAGATGCTAAGACCTAGTTACCAATGCACATCTTCCAGCTGACTTGCTTTGCTAACCAATCAGCGGCGCTATTAGCTTTACTTTTGATTAGTATAAAATCAATACCTTGCAAATGTTGTATTCTATACAGAATATTAGTAATAAATGGATGAATTCTCCACTTTCCTGACCCTTTATTCTGAAGAATTTCATTATGAACAATCTGTGAGTCCATCTCAATTTGTACATTATGATATCCTTTCTGATC
>JANIHZ010141677.1:0-10945 GCA_027478365.1 Erythroxylum rufum
AGAAAATAAATTTTGTATAATAATAATAATAATAAAGTATAATAATAAATTTTACACCACAGTCTTGGAAAAAACAAAAATTTTTGTCTTTGTCCTCTAAAGATGGAACAAAAATAGGTGAGGACAACAAACAAATACGACGGAATACAGAACTTTTGTATCATTGTCATCTATCCTCACCACTGAGGATACTAACCAAATACTGTGGAAAAGTACGCAGGTGGTTAGAAGCCTATCTGATGTGCTCGTTTTTCTATTTTACTTTTATTTTTTTGCTCTAAGATAAATACAGAATGGTGTTGTTTTATGTCTATTTATATACATGATGAAGTTATTTTTGGGGGAAAAAATATAGTTGGAATAGAATTATGGCACAAAGGAATAATGCCTTCCTCCTCCTACTTGCTTCTATCAACTTCTGCGAAGATTTAGATCATATGTTTTTAAAAGCCTGTGTCATTCTTATCTTATTGAGATCCATTTATCTAATTTTTCTAACATAGTTACACAAAATTTTAGAAACAGATGATTGTTTATGTTTTATTGTGATTCATAAAAAAATATTATGGGTTAAACTAATTATTGCCAGATAATGTTCACTATTAAGTTGTGAATTTTCCGCTTTAGATCTATTTATGAAATATGTTTCTTTTAAGTTATTTTTGTTGAAAATTTGGGAGTTTGACAAATATATTAGTGTCAATTTAGTGATTAAATTTAATCATTTGAATTTTATAATTAAGTGACAATCTTTTTACTATACCTTTGTCACATTAAGGGGATTATGAGACACTAATATTGATGCATCACATTAAGGGGATTATGAGAAGTACAAGAACTGCAATACATTAAAAGACAGTTTCTACTTTCATAATATCTGAAATCATAGTTTCTAGTTTCATAATCTCTGAAATTATCTAAGGGGAGTACATTGTAGGGATAAGGTGGAGAGGGGTTTTCTTAGTAACGGTTAGCCCAAATACCTCAGTCATGTCTAAGTGCTCTGTAGGCAATTTCCAATCAAACCAATACAAGATATTGGCAAGAACATATTCTGCTGAAGCCGTTCCAAATGTTATCCCTGGACAACCCCTTCTACCACCACCGAATGGCAGGAACCTGAAGTCCTGAACTTTGTAGTCAACAGGTTTGTCTTCAAATCTCTCTGGCATAAACTTTTCTGGGCATTCCCATACTTTAGGATCCATATGAACTGCCAGTGCACTGACAAGAACCGTTGACTTTGAAGGAATGATATAGCCACTCGATTCAATGGTCGCCGATGGTTCTCTTGCAGGCAGAATAGGAACTGGTGGATGCAATCTTAAACTCCCTTTGATTACACATTTCAAGTAATGCATTTGATCAACATCATCTAATTCTACTTTCGGTTTCTTTCCTACAACTCTCCTTACCTCCTCTTGTGCTTTCCTCATTGCATTTTGGTCCTGTGCAAGCTCTGCGATCGTCCACTCCATCACTGTTGCAGTTGTTTCGGTTCCTCCAACAAACATATCCTGAAATTGGACATCATACGAAAATAAAAGCGTTAAATAACGAAAAGGTAATTACACAAAAATTGAGCATTACGAGAGTCGAAGATATACAACTAGAATTGCTTTTATATTGTCTTCTGTAAGCTGAATACCGAGCATGCCATTCTTTTGGAGTTCCAAAATAATATGCACAAAGTCTTTCCTATCAAACTGGTTATGGTCATTCTCCACTCTTCTATGCTCTCCAATCACTTGATCAAGAAAAGCATCAATCTCTCTGAAATTTGCTTTCATCTGTGACGTCAACCCTGTGAAGTTATCCATCCATCCCAAGGAAGGAAAGGTATCAGCGAAGCTAAAAGCTCCAAATTGCATGAATATCCTCCTGGATAACTGTTGCGACTAACTATCCCCCGTATAGAAACGATCGAAGAAACAGCAAGAAACTTTGAGAGAGAAAGCTAGAGAGAGAACGTAAATTGAAACAGAGTAGAACAGAGGACTTTTAAGAACTCAGCAATCACTGAGGTTTTTCTTTGATTGATTGAATTATCATTTACATCTGTGATCGACTATGTATTTATAGCCTTACAATCTTGTTAACTAACTTTAACTGTCACTTCTTGCAACTCTTGAATTCTTGGAAACTTCTTCTTTAGTCTTTACGTTGTACGTCACTTGCATGGCTGAGCATGAGCGTTGTTCCTGTTGTAATTTCTGAGACAAATATTCTACAAGATGCCTCCCCAGTAAACTTCACAACTGGCTCTTCCATAAGCAATGACTCGTCCTGCTCATTGGCATCAATAACATGCGCAACAGGATGCCTTCTATGATACTCCCGAATCTATCACATATCAAATTGAAACCATAAGCATACTTCATGAATTCAAAAAAGACACAATTGCCAACAAATAGAAACAATGTTCCTTGACAAGTCCACAAGTATAAATAAACCCCAATTACAAAACAACATATTGCGTCCTCAAAAATTTTAAAAGAAAAAGGCGCTGACCTCTTTCAATCTGTCATAAAATGCACTAAACACGTTGGTTCTAGTAGCAGTTTGACCTCCAAGAGCTGCAATCTCATCCTTCCTCACACTATCCTTAAGGATTGAAAATTAAAGCATTTGAAATCCAAAACTAAAGCGTTTTGGATTTCAAAAACAAGTAATGATAAAAAGGAGAGAGGTTAGGTTAGTTAATATTATGTATGTGTTTGTGGGTTGAAAGAAAACATAACAAAAAGAGAACTTGGGCAAAGTAAGAGGTTATGTTTTTGAGGGGATAGGATCCGAGACTACTGCAAACTTCATCACTCTCTCTTACAGTTACAGAGAGATTATGGGATGTGCAAGAACTTATGTAAGACAAATGGGAAAGCTTTACACGATGAAGTTAAAGTGTGCATAGCACTGATTAGATGACGAGTACACAGTATAAGGATTTTTAACCAAACATGTGGGCATATATGTGTATAATTATATATATAAAGGCTATCATATAAAGTTGAGCCCAATTAATTAAAGTAGTCTAATATGTTTATGTTATTTTGAGCTTCATGCATCTATTTTAAGTGTGGGCTTTATATGTGTAGAGACCTGGTTTATAATTTTTAGTTTTATGATAGGCCAAACTAGAAATTAGGTTAGGGTTTTACCCTAATATAAGTGGTTATGGTCCCCAAATTAAACATACGCTTAGTTTTTTTTTTGACATCTTATCATCAGAGAGAAAACAGAGATCTAGAAAAAACTCTAGAAAAGCTACGCTATAATTATTAATTTGGAAGACAAACCGTAAAACTCTAGTGTAGATTTTACAATGGGTACAAGTAAGCACTTCCCCTTTTATTTGATCCTTTATGTATTTGATTCTTGATGATTTGAGATGAACGAATACTATATTTTAAAGGGATTAAAACCCTACAAATAGTATCAGAGCAAGTTCATAATTGGATCATCAAGAATAATTGTTTGATTTTCTTTTTTGTCTTCCGTATCGGAGTTTTTTTTTTTAATTTCTTTAGATCTGGTTATTACATATACGATTATATTTCGGCAGTGTCGCCCAAGCCAAAATAGAAAGGTATGGCGGATGTGCTGCCCAAGCCAAAGTAGAAAGATGTAGCGGTTGCGCCTGAGTCGAAGCCGAAGATAGGTCCTAGAAAACCTTCGTCTTCTGGAAGAAACTCTTATGGAGTGGAGGATCCGGCGCCACCTTATTTGGTTCGTTCCTTTAGAACAATGACCGGTTATGGAGTGGAGGATCTGCCGCCGCCACCCAAGCCAAAACAGAAAGGTCATCGAAAACCTTCGTCTTATGGAAGAAACTGTTGTGGAATTATGTGACAACCCACAACCTACAAATTCTGAATCTGAACCATCGTTCAACCTTCTGTCTTCGTCGCTTTTACTGTTTTTATTTCTGTTTGCTACCTGTAGTAACAGTGAACCAAATAAATCCAAATGATGGTTACGTTTGATTAAAGCAGGGATATATTGATATTCAGTGCTATCTCTAACTGTAACTAGAAGTTCCTTCTTTACGATGTATTGCTTCCTTCAAAGATAGGAACCTAGGATCGTCTCTAGTATTTTCATGATCCAATTAATTATCAAATAAAAATAAAAAAGAAAGAAAGAATCGTTGTTGTTTCCAGCTACAAATTAATGGTGTTTTCCCTGAAATTTTAGTTTCTAACCCAAAATACAAAATTAATTCTAAAACTTGCATAAATAAGTTGAAAAATACTATAGCTTGCTTATCCCTTGGAAGAAGCTTAATAAATAAAATTAACAAGCTTAGTCTCAAGAATTACTTGGGTAAATCCCAATTCGGTTCCCGAACAAGCTTTAACCCTGTCAAGATGCACCAAAGCTCAGCTAGCGTTACGGTGCATCCAGTCACTTATATTAAAAAATTGCTAGTTAATTTATGTTATAAAAAATCTCAATGGTTGACAATAAAACTACATTAAAAAGTGAACTCCTAAAAAGTAGCAGAATAAAATATTAATCATAAACTTAAAACTTATATTTGGCTGCAATCTACACCACCATAATCCTAATACGATTGTCTCTGTTGGGCGTTCCTTCAGCTGTGTAAATGACGAGTGTGACCAAAGATGGAGTACTTTTATTGTATTTCTTCGTCCAAGTCCTTTTACTTAGCTCGCCATGTAGCTCAGCAATTTCAACCGAAGGAAACCAACTAAAAGGAAAAGAAGACAAAGGCTAACAATTTTAGGTCCATAATCTGCTCTCATTGTAAATGTAGCCTCACAAACAGTGGCCACAACTTCAAGATCTGAGAGCAACAATTTCAAACATAGTTCTTTAAACAGCAGGCAACTCCGTAACTTTTTCTCACAGGTCGCAAGGTTTGTTTTCCTTGTTGATATGTACTTCATTTTCATGCAGCTATTGTTAGAAATATATGTTAGTGGACTAATATAATCACAACATTAATTTCATATGCCTAACCACAATCGAATTGCCTAATGTATATTTAATAACCATAATGTGATGGTTAATTTGCTAATTGCATTTGAGACATATGGTAGTACCTAATTACTATAGGTTGGCCCATTAAACTATAGTTCATATCATCCATTAATAATGAAACAATTAGCCCATTCTACCCCTTAAGGTAGAACATGTCATAATATATGACATAAGGTGAGATTGTTGAGTGGGAGACATACATTGTGCGTGCTTTGGGTGTGAAAAGAACAAGGGTCTTCTACCATCAATTTCTCTTGCACAAGCTTTGTATTTTCTCTCTTTGATAGGTTTTGGTGAAGCACGGAGAGGGTGCAAGTCCAAATGTCAAGTGTTGGAGGTATATTTCCATAATCTTGCTATGCTCTACATAAAATGTAATCTTAGTTGTTGAATGTAGTTTAATGTTGTATTTATTATAGCAGCTATGAGATTTTACAAAAATTATAGCATAAAGCAACTGTCAAATAAACATCCTGCAATGGCTCAACAAGTTTTTGCATCATTTCATCATTTTAATCACTAGTTTAATAACTGTTTATTATCAGTTCAACCTTGAACCTCTCTCTAAAATTGGAACAAAACACCTTTCATGCGAAACTACTCCAAATGAGTATGTCAATATATGCATCTGTTTTAAAACAAACATGTTTCTAGATTAGGAGAAAAGTACAAAAACCTAATCAGTGTCATTCACAAATAGAGCAATCAAAGATCATATGTCAAAAGTCCAAGAAAGCATCACATCACATGGTGTTAACATGATATGAATTTTTGAATGAAATGGATTTAATTAAAAATGAAAATGACTTTAATGCAATGAACCTAATCCTATTCAATGCATAAGAAAAAATAAATGACGCTTGTGACTAGAATAAGAATTAAAAAACAAACCATCAAGCACTACCGACTGGTACGAAATAGTATCCATAACACTGATTGAAAGAGAAAAATAAATCAATAAATCAATAAATAAAGGAAATATTGTAAACAAAAGTATATGGGTAATTACAGGAAATAAGAAACGAAGAAAAAAGAAGGAAAATTCCAAAGTTTTATAAAAAAAGAATGACCTCTTATATAAGATCCTTCACCTGTATCCTAGTTTGTCCAAAAAAAAATTATTAAGGGATAAGTTTTAGATAAGCTCTAGCAAGGTCATATTATATCTAATCACTTTCTCCCAATTCTTCTTAGGTCTTTCTCTTCTTCTCTTATAGTCCCAAAATTCATTTTTCTTGCATCTTCTTAATGGGGCATTAGGATGTCTCTTTTTAACATGTTCGAACTAATTAAGCCTTGTCATCCTTAAGTACCATCAATATTAGCTAATCTAAACTTGTCTTTTACCATTACATTCTTAATCTTGTCTCTACTCATAAGGTTGCACATCCAATGTAACATCCTCATCTCCACCTCCATTAACCTATGAATATGCATCAGTTTAATGGGCCAATACTTTTTCCCCTAGAGCATGTTTAATCTAATTGTTAAACAATAGAATTTACCTTTTAAATTAAATGGTATCTTTTTATTGCTTAAAACTCTTGATATGCCCCTATATTTTGGTCATCCTAATTTGATACGGTGAACTATGTCATCATTTACCATTGCTTTGTATAAGTGGACAAACCCTAGTGCATAAGGCTCCACGCTTTGCAAAAATCAGGGGAGGGTCATTAATTGTACCCAACACTGCTTTGTATAATGGATCTAAACTATTTAAAATAATCTTTTTGTTGTATAACTTCTAAATTAATTTTTATCTCCACATCAGGTGCATCATTGTGATCTGAAAAGTTATACTCTTGATACTCAATTTTAGTCTTACTCAACTTAAAGCCTTTTAATTTAAATGTATCATTCCAAAGTTCTAGCTTGACATTAACACACACCCCTTTTTTTATTTAATCCAATAAGACAATGTCATTAATAAACAACATACACCAAGATACATCCCTTTGGATATTCTTGGTGAGTTCATCCATAACTATAGAGAGCAAGAAAGGGCTCAACGAGGATCTTTGAAATAGTCTGATTTCTCTCTTACTCTAATTTTAACACCTTCATACATATTCCAAATAACCCTTATATAGGTTATAAGAATTTCCTAAACTTTTAAACACCTCCACATGACTTCTTTAAGTCCTTTGTCATAAGCCTTCTCTAATTCAATGAAAATCATGTGTAGGTCTCCCTGTCTGTCTATTTCATTAATCATCTAAGGAGGTGTAAAGCATCTTTGGTGAACTTAGCTAGCATGAAACCAAATTGGTTCTCCGAGATAAGTGCAAATTTCTTAATTTTTCTCAATTACCCTCTCTCATAACTTCATATTGTGACTAAGTAGTTTGAAGCTATAACTTTATAAGTCCCTTTCGTTTTTGTAGAGAGAGATTAATATGATAAGTCTATACTCATCTAGTATTTTGACGAACTTAAGGACTCATCAAGTCCTACTGTCCTTTCACTCTTCATCTTCTTCAAAGCTTCTTTAATTTCTTTTCTTGTGATCTATCGATAATAAATAAAGTTGCGATAATTCTTAGAAGTGCTAAGATCACCTAAGGAAAAGTTGTCATTTCTGTTTTTATTAAAAAGGTTGTAAAGTATTCATGTCATCTTTTCTTGATGTCAACTTCATCCATGAGCACTCGTCCTGTTTTATCCTTTATACAATGAACTTGATCTAAGTGCATCTTTTCTTGATGTCAACTTCAACCACGAGCATTCGTCTTATTTCATCCTTTATACAATGAACTTGATCTAAGTCCCTCAGCTGCCAATCTCTAGCTCTCATCAGCTTAAATATATCCTTTTTTTATCCTTATTTTCCAATCTTTAATATAAGCTCTCTTAGGCTCTACTTTTAGCATTTGAGACTATCTTCCTTTCTTTTCCAACTTAAAATTCTCTCTATTTAGTCACCTTCTCTTCATCCATATTGTTATCCAATAAAGCTTTATAAGAAATCTTCTTTATCTTCACCTTTGCTTGTATGTCTTTATTCTACCACTAAGACTCATTCTTACTACCTTTAGGCCATTTACAAACTCTCAAGATCTCCTTAGTTGTATTCCTTAAAAGAGTTGCTACTCCTTCTTACATTTAGTTAACATCCTCTTTCAGTTTCCATTCTTCTCCAAACATTACTTCATCCCTAAGTTGTTTCACAATATCGCTTTTTAGATTCCACCAACTAATTCTAATGCACCTCCAAGAATTTATCTTTTTTCTCTAACTTTTAATTATAAGATCTAAGACCAATAATGTATACTAAGTTGATATGTATATGTTAGGTATTACCTTGGAATCCTTACAATTGAGTCAATCACTTTGTCTTACGTGGAAGGAGTTGACTTGAGTCTTCATTATTCTGCTACTAAAAGTTATTAAATGCTCCTCTTTCTTGTTGGAGAATGATTTGGCCACCGCCAAATCAAACGCTACCAAAAAATGTATCAAAGCAGACCATTGTCATTCCTATCTCCATACTTGAAACCCCTATGAGCACAAGCATATCTGCTTGAGGTTGCCCTTATATGGCAGTTAGTCTCATCCTCTAATAACTTGCTCATTAGAGATATTCGTTGAATCACCTCATCTAACTCTTCCCATAATTGACGCTTAAACTGTTCTTTCAACCCTATTTGGGGTGTATAAGCACACATCAAATTAAATACAACATCTTTTACCATATTCTTTAAAGACAAATTCTATCATTGGTCATCTTTACCCCCACAACTTAATGTATGAGTTCCTTGACAATTAACAATCACGAAAAAAGATAGAGATGAAGCGTTTTGTTAATATAGTGATTTTCACTAATATTGATTATCATGCAAAAATAAGGGACAAATACAAAAAAGATCACACTTGGAGCGAATTTTAGGTAAGTTTCCTATATAGCAAAAATACACGTGTTTGCTATTTGTTATACAATGAACAAGCTACTGAATTGCTTGAAAAAACTTTTGAAACTTTTGATCGACTTTTATGAAAGATTTATATTCTTTCTTAGTGCTTGAGCCTCTTATCGAGTTTAAAAAACTGAATATCCATGAAATTATTTAAACACATAATAGAAGACCTCAAAAGTTATTTATAGATTCCCCATTACAGGCCAATAAATAATTAGCTCATATTGATTAAGGCTCATTTTTCTCACTAAACTTCTACCTATTAAACCAAATCTTTTATTAGGCTTTTCTATTATTTCTCTATTACATTTTCTTAATCTTGGTTTTATCTACATTTCAAATTTAGAATTGGAAGCAATATGCACCAACTAACTATGAGTTTAAATAAATCAAACACTCCATTTATGTCTATGCTGTATTACTAAATATAAAAAAAATTCATTTTAAAAATTTAAAGTAACTGCATTTATCTGATTAAAATAATTGAATTAGAAAACCTAGGGAAAATGGTGTATTCAATTTAGCTTAAGCGTAGGCAAATGAGTAAAACAAGGGTTGTTTATGTCCTGTTTCTTTCCATGAGCAAAATTTTGTAGCTACAAAAGGGAACTAAGTACAACACAAATGCCAGTAATAACTGAACCCTAAAAGAACAATAGCACCAAGTTTTACAGGCACAACACAAATACCAGTAATAACTGAACCCTAAAAGAACAATAGCACCAAGTTTATAGACTAAACCAATCCTTAGCGCTGCAGATTAGTGTATGTCTTCTTGTTGTAGATGTTCCATTCTCTATCCTCGTATTCTTCTTCAAGATCCGGACGCCATTTATTTACTCCTTGCCATTCCTGTATCTTTTTCCATAGATCTTTTGCTTCCTGAATAACACCAAGTTCAAGAAAATATGAGCAGCCTGTTTACAGTGATTAGAACATAATGTCTATTCATCCAACCTTCCACAAGAGTATTTCGTTCTTTACTACCTATATAGCAAGAAAATAGCACCACGAATTGCCAGTAAAATATAGATTGATGACCATTTTCCTACAACAAATTACAGTGGAGAAAGATTCATACCTCAATAGAGGTGATCTCATTGAAATTCTTAGTATTGGGAATGCCAAGGCAATACATCCCATATTGATGGCGCCATTCCTTGAAGTGCCTTTCATAAGCTCTACGCCCCTAGTAGCTATAGTTCCCACAAATCTCGCATTTAAATTCCTGTAGTGCAGAAACAGGAGTTATATTAGCGATAAATTATGATACAAATATAAGCTCCTTCATGTGCAACCTATGAGTAGAAGATTCCTACTGTCCCCCAAAACAGAAAAAAATCGAAGAGGGAAATGAGTAGGTGGGTCTATTATTTCCATCGTCGATCCTTTGGCTGCCGGAGATGGTGGTCAAAGGTAGTGGGTTGAACGGAAATGGAAACATGGGTTTGGTGGGTTGGTGACAGCAAGGTGTGGTGGGTGTGGTGACAACACGGTGTTTAAGAATTTTACCCATGTACAAAATGAAATGACCATATATATTGTGGGGTAAATGGTTAAAAATAGACTCAAAAACGCTGGCCATCATTAAAGCTCTTCCTCGGTAGACTTACACACCTTTGCTCAAAATTGAAACAAAACATATGATTAGGTTAAATCATTTAGAGAAGAGGATCGAAAGACAAAGATAAAAATAAAATAAAAATAAAAAGAACAACTAATAAAATAAAATAAAATAACACTGAAAATAGTAATAAAAACAATAAACAAGAATGCCGTCATTTTATGTCTTAGGCTGGACATTCCCTATTCTTAAGCTTCAACAACAGGGGCCTCCAAAGAGATTTCCTTTGTCCCAAAAGCTTGAAAGCCCTCATAAAATGGTTTCAATCTGTGCCCATTCACTTTGAAGATCTTGTTGGTTTCCAAGCTTTGAATTTCCACTACACCATGAGGAAAAATATTAGTAACCACAAAAGGTCCAATCCATCGTGACCTTAATTTTCCAGGAAACAACTTCAATC